>VYZX01021391.1:0-76990 GCA_013401335.1 Brachypteracias leptosomus | reverse complement strand
CGCTGGCGGGCGCCGGCGGCCCCCAGAGCTTCGAGCTGCCGGGGGCCCCCATCGACAACATCGAGGTGAGCGGCGACGGCGTGCTGGTGGCGGGCGGCAGCTGCCTCTACGAGCTGCGGTCCGAGCTGCGGCTCCGCCGCCGCGTAGCACCGGCGGAGGGGCAGGGCTGCGGGGAGCCCCCCGGTGTGCGCAGCAACCTGCTGCTGCGCTACGAGGAGGC
Organism: Brachypteracias leptosomus; assembly: GCA_013401335.1. Classification (NCBI taxonomy): domain Eukaryota; kingdom Metazoa; phylum Chordata; class Aves; order Coraciiformes; family Brachypteraciidae; genus Brachypteracias; species Brachypteracias leptosomus. The sequence continues at coordinate 76,770 of VYZX01021391.1, read as the reverse complement.
CCGAGGGGTGGGCGTCCTGCTGGCCGGCTGGACCCAGAGGCACGGCACCTGCGAGGTGTGGGAGCAGCCGAGCTACCGGCAGCGCCTGAACCAGAGCGAGGTGGTCAGCTGCCTGCCCGACGGCTCCACCGCCGGCGTCGTCTTACAGCTGGACGGCGTCTGGTACCTGGCCGTGGCGGCCACCTACTCCATCGGCCGCCGTGAGAACCGGCTGGGCTGCGAGCCCTCCCAGTCGGATGAGACGACCGTCATCACGGTGCGCAGCATCAAAAACCTGGAGTCCAAGGAAGAGCTGGGCATCATCAAGCGCAAGGAGGAACCTTTGCATTTTGTTGACGCGCTCCAATGGGGGGATCACCTCTTCTTTCCCTACTACAAGTGGAAGGCCAAGTTGGGCAAGGTCATGGAGCCACCAAGCATGGCAGTCCTGCACTGGCAGCGCCCCTCAGCGGGTGGCCTTACTTTGCAAGGGCACGTGTATTTGGACTGCGGGTGTAGGACCCTCATTGTTTCCTCCAGCCTCATCCGCCTGGGCAAGAAGGGCTGGTGGGTAGGTGTTTTCCGCCACCACCATGTTGACAAGGCCTGGAACACCACTGCTGTCTGCATCTTCGGGATGGAGGAGGTGAAGGAGCAAGCCTGTGTGTCCACGCATTTCAACACGAACGGGAAGAGCTCTGTAAGTCTGGGCATCGTTTTGCTAACTTTCATCCTGCACGTCGTTGTTGACACTTCTTGTTGTGGCTGGTGTCTCTGTGCATGACTTGAGGGGTGTCCCTGACTTGAAGGCACATGGAGTTCATGAGGGACTTCAGAGCTGTGCCAGGCTTTGCTCATCAGCCTTGGCTTCATCAGCTCTAAGGCTTTCTCCAGCATCTTCTGTTTCTAAAAAGCTGATCCCTTACCAGATCCTAGAGTGTCCTTCCCACCTACATCTAGGGAAAGACGTGTCTGAGGGAATGCCTGAGGGCATCCTGGTTCAAGCCTGTGCTTCAGGCTCCTTACTCAAGGCACCCTTTTCTGCCAAGGATTAGTCGTGCTTCACTGTTTTCCGCACAGCCTAGATAAAGCATCTCCTACCTTATTCTGTGCATTCACATGTCATTGCAGCTGCCTCAGAAATGAAAAAAAAGCCCATCAAATTGACTGTTGTGCACTGGGCTGTGTGTGTTGTTATCCCTGTTGCTCACTAGTTATTTATGGTTGCTTGTTCCGTGGTAGGTGTTTCCCAGACCTCCCAGGATTGGCCTTGCTGGACAGGGCTCACAGCCACCCCCCCTCCAACCCCCTGTATGCAGCAGACAGCAATAGGCAATATGTTTTTGTTGTCGCAATGGTCACATTTTCACAGGCAGTTGTATCCCATGGAGATCCCCTGACCACCTACTTCTCTAACGCTCTCTTTTCAACTCCTTCCTCCTTTTAAGGGTGAGCTGGGCACATGGAGGGCAGGATGGTTAAGGCTACCAGCCTTGCTGTGGCCTCGGTAGCTAGTAAAGAAGTGAACTAAAAATTAAATTCAAGAAGCTAAAAATGTAATTCAGGTGAAGAAGGTGCTTTTGCAATTCCCATCCATGTTTTTAAGTCTAACTCAGAAGTCTTTTCAGAGCTGTGGCAAGAGGAACAACTGAAAAGTATCAAGGAGAACTAACTGTAGGGGATCAAGCAAGCCACCATAAAGCAAGCCCTGGCCTTTTGCAGTTCCCCCACCATCCAGGGTCTTTGCAGCTTAACCCCTGAATCGTTGCTGTTTTACGATAGGAGTTTGTTGGAAACTCCTTGAAAGAAGTGCGGTAGATTTACTGTCACTCCTTGTCTTCCTAAATCTATCCCATGGCAGAGCACAGTGCTGAGATTCTCCCAAATACAAACTACCGGAGGGCATGTGTGAATAAGTCTGCTTATCTCCCTGCTGAGTTGCGAGACTATTGCCGGTGTTAGAGGACGCAGTTATGAATGAGAACCCCGTATGTGGGTGAAACAACTGTGCGAAGTAAATAGTGAAACTCTCGCAAGGGAGCTGGAGCCAATCCTTTGATTTCCAGCGCCAGTTTACAGCTTACTGCATGATTTCTGTGCTCTCACAAGGCAAAGTTGCTGAATGAATTTGTAGTCTTGTCCTCATCCCAAAAATACCTATTGGCTAGTTGGATTTTTAATTTGTATTCTTTGTTCCTAATTGCTTGTTGAGTTTCTTTGTGAGGTGTTTTCTGAGCCTGCAAAACAAACAAACAAAAATCTCCCTGGGCAGTAGATCCTTTCTAAATGCTTCCTCAAGCCCCATGCTAGAAATTCCAGAGGAGTCTCATGGATTTCATAGAGCGCGGGCAAGGTGAGGTGGGTGTTTATTTCTGACCAATGTTCCTCTCAGTCCCCCAGCCCCATTGCTTCCCAGTGCCTGAGTATGAAAAGCCAATGATCCGCTTGTTTAAGGATTGGTCTGATTCAGATCAGAGTCCTGTGACTCCAAACTTACTTTCATGTTCCAAAAGGCTCGTGCCTCCTCAAAGTGTAGATCGTTTTTGGGTATAATGTTGAAGAATCCCAACTTTAAAAATGATTACAAGGATTGTTTGCTTAACATTTTGTCCCTAACTGTGGTCATGTTATTAATCATGATATTTTGGTACAATAAATAGAGTTTGCCACTGACAGGAAAGTGGTATTTTAATATTTTGTGAGATAGCAGGACATCTGGGTGTTGTGTAGTAATATGACCTAAAATATTACATAGCTAATTAGGCTCCCTTTTTGAGCTAATTATATGCACTTATGGTGTATAAACATAGAAATAAATGCGTGTAGTTCAGCTTTAATATGGTTTTTATCCTGCAGAAGGTTAGGCTAGGCTGTTGCAGAGTAAGTTTGGAGATGACAGGCCCATATGCTGCTGCTTCTGGGTTGTTTTAGAGCAGATCCTTCTACTGTCTCTCACCAAATCCTGGGAGTCCCCGCAGACGTGGAATATGTACTTCTTGGACTCAGAGCTGTCAGGAAGATGGTGCGCAGCGTGTCGGTCAGCACACAGCTTGCAGGAGAAGTGTGTATAAGAGCTAGCAGTGGCTCTGGCCGGAAAGGAGTGTCTCGTAGCACAGAGCTGTCACGAGTACATTGTCATGATGATCTTAGAGGTCTTTTCCAACCTTAATGATTCTGTGTGTCCATGCAACGTGTGGAAATGTCAGCAAGCAACAGTGCTTGACATGTGCTTTAAGTCTGGTCTGTTAAAGACAGTGTTGATATTGAGCAAACAAATGTGTGGCAGTGTTATGATTGCCTGGACTGCAAGATCTCTATGGTGTTTGTGGTGGATGGACCATGCTGAATGTCAGCCTGACTTTTCCGTTGCAGATGCTATGTGTTGTAGGGTGCTGGAGGTCTTCGTCATCCCTTGAATCCTGGAGCTTGGGTGTGGTGTGATGAGATAGACAAATCACAGACATGGACTGTTGGTTTATGTAGGAATTAAAAATACTTTTTTTTTCACTGCAGGGATACAATTTAGAGTATATGTCAACTAGTAGTGGCAGTTTGTTTTCCTTCTAATCTTGTAATTCTTTGGATTTCTGTAATTATTCTGATTACCTTCAGGCAAGACATCCTCTTACCTATCTGCACTCACACAGCTGCTTGTATTTGCACTGTGTGTTGGCACCGTGCTTCTCTGTAGTAGACCGCAAGAGGGACTTAGCCTGTGCCATGCTACTGCTCCGTGTTCTGCTCTGAGCTCATTCCTGTAAGGTACTGAGCTTTCTGGCCCTAACCCAGTAAAGCACTTAAGGGCATGTTTAAAATTAGGCATATAAGTAGCGCCATCATCTTCATGCCCCTGCATTTAAAGTTGAGCATGACCTTGAGTACTTCACTGGATTGGAACCAAATTGCTCTGCATACTGTAGGAACTCATTGTAGGAATGTAATCTCTTTAGCCTTGCACTGCTACTTAGGCCAAAGTTGACATTTGCATTAAGTTTCAATGCTGGGTTTGACTCTATCATTGAAAATTAGTAATTTTTAAGATACTTACCAACTTTATCAAAATGTATGCAACTGCTACAAATTCTGTGGAATAGCTGGTTATGAGAACTAGCTAATTCTGTTTTCCTTTTGTGCAGTAGTCTGCACAGAGCATTTTGTCCTAGTTGGATGTGCTTATTCTGGACATATATAATACTGGATTACCAGAGACATGATCCTGAACTAGCAAGAAGCAAGTGGTGCCTTAGGTGATATTACTCTGAAAGCATTTTGCAGTTTTGTCCAGCTTGCTGTCCTTTGATCCACACATCTCTCAGTTTTGATTATGTCCACTTAGACACACTGGTGAGGTGTGTGTGTTAATGGACTCGCCAGCATAACCTGTATGCGCGTAAGCACATCTCCTTCATTATTTCCTTAGTGAATAACTGTGAATTTGCCGAATCTCATTCTCCTTTTCTTCTGAGAAACCTGACTGAGAACTAACAAGCATTTTTGGTGGATCACAATTTTGAAATGGAAGCTCCTTAGCTAGTACATCAGAGGAATGCTGGAATTTGCCATAGCTAGTTGAGCTTTAAGAAGGCCTTTCCTTCGGTTGTTCCATGGCTGAATGGGAGCTACTACTGGGAGTTACTGCTGGAGGCTGTCCTGAAGACCCCCAGATCCCTTGAGGCCCCAGAGGAAGTCAGGATAAAGGAGGAGTTTACCTTGGTTGATGAGGACTGGGTTAGGGACCAATTAAGTGATCTGGATGTACATAAATCCATGGGTCCTGATGGGATGCACCCACGAGTGCTAAGGGAGATGGTGGAAGTCATTGCTAGGCCACTCTTCATCATCTTTACTAATCATGGAGAACAGGAGAGGTGCCTGGGGATTGGAGGAAAGCAAATGTCACTCCAATCTTCAAAAAGGGCAAGAAGGAGGACCCGGGTAACTATAGGCCGGTCAGCCTCACCTCCATCCCTGGAAAGGTGATGGAACAACTTGTCCTTGGTGCTGTCTCTAGGCATATCAAGGATAAGAGGGTCATTAGGGACAGTCAACATGGCTTGACCAAGGGGAAGTCATGCTTGACCAACCTNCCCCTCTACTCTGCCCTGGTGAGACCACATCTGGAATACTGTGTCCAGTTCTGGGCCCCTCAGTTCAAGAAGGACAGGGAACTGCTGGAGAGAGTCCAGCACAGAGCCACTAAGATGATTAAGGGAGTGGAACATCTCCCTTATGAGGAAAGGCTGAGGGAGCTGGGTCTCTTTAGCTTGGAAGAAAGGAGACTGAGGGGTGACCTTATTAATGTTTATAAATACATTAAGGGAAAGCGTCAGGAGGATGGAGCCAGGCACTTTTTGGTGATATCTAATGATAGGACAAGGGATAACAGGTGTAAGCTGGAACATAGGAGGTTCCACCTAAATATGAGAAGAAACTTATTCACAGTGAGGGTGACAGAGCACTGGAACAGGCTGCCCAGGGAGGTTGTGGAGTCTCCTTCTCTGGAGACATTTAAAGACCACCTGGACGCGTTCCCGTGCAACTTGTTTTAGGTGATCCTGCTCCGCCAGGGGGATTGGACTAGATGATCTTTCAAGGTCCCTTCCAATCCCTAACATTCCGTGATTCTGTGATACTAGAATCTCAGATCCTAGGGTCTCGTGGATCACAGTCAAGAAGATGAGTTGGAGAAGTGTTCAAATTAGAGAACATCAACAGGAGAGAGTTGTAGGATGTTAACTAACCACAATGACAAATCTGGAAATTAGGTTTGCCATTAAAAAAAAAGTTGCATGGGAAGAAAAGGATTCTACAATTTTCTAGGGAGAAAATTCAAGGAAAGTGTTAGGCATGTACCTGTAAGGCAGAGAGAAGTTGCTGTAGTTTATATTAAGGTGTTTATTTCATGATGTGCAAAGGCTAAGTAGGTTTGATAGCTACTAAATGCTAAGCTATCTTGGTTGGATTTTCATCTGCTATTTAATGCAAGTAAAGACATGTAGCAGTCTGTTCTTTGAATTTTTGCGTTTTTCAGTGGGTGATAAATATGTGGGTTGGTATATGCCCCTTAATTTATCAAGCATAGTTTGGAATCCTAGGACAAATCTTAGCTGATATAAGATCTACTGAAATGAAATTTTGAAGTCAACAGAGACACATCGGTTTAATCACAGCCATTAATTTGCAGGAATGACATTTGCATTTGTGTGGTAACTAATTCCAAAATGATTCATGGTCTTTTATTTAGGGAAAGAATTACAGACTTCTAAATATAATTTAGTATCAAAATTGATCCCATAATTAATTTTCTAGTAGTAAAGTAATCTCCTGTGTATTACCAGACTGCTAGTATTTCATCTGATGTTTGACAGATTTCTAGAGTTAGCGTTTCTAGAGTGAATACTTCTATCCGCTTACAATGAATTTTCAGTTCATCCCTCTTTGGTCTGGGAAGTAAGCCGTAGGAGACTTGTAAACTCCCATGTTGGTAAGAAGAGTTGCTTTTAGTCACCTGGCTTCACCAGGTGTTCTTAGCAGAAACACGTAAGAGCCTCGGGGCTCTTGAACAGAGGATTCGCTTCCTTGGGATCACAGACTCATTTAGGTTGGAAGGAACCTCAGAGAAGGTCTCCAGTCCAGCCCCCTATTCACAGCAGGGTCAGCTGTGAGATCAGACAAGGTTGCTCTGGGCTTTATCCTGTCAGATCTTGAAACCTCCAGGGATGGAGACTGCACAACTTCTCTGGACAGCTTGTTCTGCTTAATGGCCCTCATAATGATAGTTTTAGTGGTCCTCATAATGATAGTTTTTGATCTCCTGTCCACTAGAAATGTCTGCTGTTTCACTTTGCATCATTATCTCTTGTCCTGAATACATCTGTCAAGAGCCTGGCTCTGTTTCTTTGGTCCCCCTGAAATTGCCTCTTCTGTAGGCTGAACCAGCCCAGTTCCCTCGGCCTTTCCTCATAGGGCAGGTGCTCCAGGCTCTGGCCATCGCAATGGCTCACCACTGACTTCCTATTTATGAAGATCCATGCTGTACTGAGGGTCCCAGAACTGGGTGTAGAATCCTATGTCATCCTTCTTTTCTTTTTTTTGAAGATGAGTTCAGTATTTGCCTTTATTTAGTTGTTGGAGACTTCCCCTGATCTCCACAACTTTTGAAATATGAGAGAGTGGCCTCACACTGTCATCAGACAGTCTCTCAGCATCTTCCTACAGATCCCATCTGGTTCCCCTGGCACTTCTATAAGCTGACTCATTTTAAGAGATCACAGAATCACAGAATGATAGGGGTTGGAAGGGACCTCTGAAGATCATCTAGTCCAACCACTCTGCTAGAACAGGATCACCTAGAGTAGATCACACAGAAACACGTCCAGACAGGTCTCTCTCCAGAAACGGAGTTTCCACAACCTCTCTTGAGCAGCCTGTTCCCGTGTTCTGTTACCCTCACAGTAAAAAAGTATTTCCTTATGTTTAGGTTGAACTTTCTGTTTACCTATTTGTGCCCATTGCCCCTTGTCCTGTCACTGGACACCACTGAGAGGAGTCTGGCTCCATCTTCCTGACAGCCACCCTTTAGATATTTATAAGCATTGATGAGATCCCCCCTCAGCCTCCTCTTCTCCAAGCTCGTCAGCCCCAGCTCTCTCAGCCTTTCCTTGTATGGTAGATGCTCCAATCCCCTAATCATCTTAGTGGTCCTACACTGGCCTCTTTCCAGTAGGTCCTTGTCCTTCTTGAACTGGGGAGTCCAGAACTGGATGCAATACTCCAGATAAAGCCTCACCAGCACATAATAGAGGGGGAGGAGAACCTCCCTTGACCTGCTGTCTACACTCTTCTTAATGCATCCCAGGATGCCATTGGACTTCTTGGCTGAGAGGGCACATTGTTGGCTCATGGTCAGCCTGCTGTCCACCAGGACTCCCAGGTTCTTTTCCCCAGAGCTGCTCTCCATAGGTCAAACCTCAGCCTGTACTGATACATGGGGTTGTTCTTCTCTAGATGCAGTACTCTACACTTACTCTTATTGAATTTCATTAGATCCCTGGCTTAATTCTCTTCCAGTACTGGTAGTTCGTCCTTGAACTCTGCAGGTGCAAAGGACCACAAGACCTCACAGTAAAGTCAGAGCCTTATCTGCATCCACTGTCAGTGAATCACCTGACCTATTCTTCAGCTGGCACACATTTTCATTGCTTATTCTTTTATTGCTCATATGGTGGTAAAAGCTCTTCTTGTTGTCCATAACATCCCTTGCCAGTTTCAACACCAGGTGAGCTTGGACTTTCCTAACACTATCCCTACGTGTCCAGGCAGTTCCTCCTTAGTTGCTTGTTCCTGCTTCCACCTCCTCTGTATTGTTTTTCCAAATTGTCATCCAGTTATGACTTACCTGCTTAGCTAGGGGCCATGTCCGGATACGTTTACCTGTTTTCCTGAATTTTGTACTTGGAGGAGGTTGTTCTGAAAGATCTACTAGCTTTCCTGAGCTCCATTTCCCTATACAGCTGCCTCTCAGGGGATCCTACTAACCAGTTCTCTGAACAAGCTGAAGCTTGTACTGACTCTGTACCCTGCTGTTCTTTCCTCACTGCCCTCAGGATTCTGAACTCAGTTATTTCATAGTTACTACAGTGAAGGCTGCCATTGATTATCACATCTCTAGTCAGTTCTTCCTTGTTTGTGAGTAGCAAATCCAGAAGAGGATCACGCTTCACCGACCCCATAGGGTTAACAAAGCCTGGGGTCCCATCTCCTCTGTAGTCCTGATCTACACTAGGTGATGTCTTTGGCATACACGTGGATGTGTGACAATGGGTCCAAAGAATGCAAAATCATTGGCAGCCTCTCTGCAGTGTAATGGATTGGGGCCTCTAAAAAAAAAAAGAAACATGTTGTAATAGCATGGTGGTTTAGCAGTTATGTGCCTTCATCCCTTACAGGAGGGAATCTCCAACCACAGTCACCCACCACTTCCTCTTGCTTTCTGCTAGTACTCTGTTCAAGCTGTTAGTTTCAAAGCCTTCCTTGATGGAGCTTGTTCTCCCTCATTGATTGTTAGGACACTTTATCAATTCTGTAAACTCAAGTTTGTGGGCAGAGAAGAAGTGTTTCTGCTGCTGTAAGAAGTCACAAATTTCTAGCCCCCTCCCCCACCTCAGCAGTCTCCATCAGCCTTTTGGTCAAGCACAGCCTCTGACTGCACCTCCTGCCTTGCATCATGAGGCTCAGGACATTGCCTCTGCAAAGTCTCCATGAAGACCTTCTCATTTCCTGGTCATCTTGCCTTTTTGCAATCTGCTCACCTGGGATGGTTTGTCCACCTAGTGAAGTGCTGGGGCCTGGGCTGTGGGCCCGAAGTTGGAGTTGACCTATGGATGAGTCACAAGCCAGCAGTGTGTTTTAATTCCTCCAGTGGTTTCAGGCCCCAGAGACAGAACCTGGCCCACCTATGTGAGGCCCTGCCTTCCTCCAGGTGATTGTTGGGGTAGTGGGCAAGGCCAGAGCTATATCAACCAGGAACTGACCAGTTTGTGAGAAGAAACAAGGAGCTGATCGGTTTGAAGGGAGTTCCTGTTGGGACCATTTGGAAGAGTTTCCTGTTGGGGACAGCTCGCTGAGCTCTCTCTCAGTGGTGTGTTCCCCCATGGCTAACTTGAGACAGAGAAGAGTAAATAGATGAAGAATAAAAGATGGTGTGCTGAGGGGATGTTGCTGAATTTGGTGTTGGCCTGAGGAAGAAGAGAGCTAGCAGCACACCTAGCATTGCTGTGCAGTGCACAAATTAAAAAAATCTCACAGAAATAAAATCTTGGAACAGTTCATCACCTCATTCCTTAGCCCTAATAAAGCTCACTATTGCATGCACCAATATTTAAGTTTGTTACCCTCTGATATAGTAAAAATTGATGTAGGAGTTTGAAGGGTGGTGAAGTAAAGAATGACAAATGAGCTTCCAGAAGCTTTTCCCTCTATGAAAAACATCTATGTATTGTTCCAGTGTTGACTATTGCTATATGCTACTCCCAAGTCTTGTGTCCTTTTGTATAGCTGCATCTGTTCAGCCACTCTGATGCTCAAACCCTTTATTTTTACTTTTTGGCCAGCTGCAATATGTTGAGTGCTGTGTGAGCTAAAAATGCTGCCCATCCCTCTGAGGCACGCAATGTAAAATAATCAGGAGAAAATCAAGACAGAAAGTAGCAGTGTGAATATGGTTGCTGCAGCTGGAATCATTTAGAGATGAATCTGAAAATAAGATGCAAAATAGAAAAATGAATATAAGTACCTTTCATGCCAGTAACCAAACAGCTTAGAGGGGTGAACTTAAAAGCAAAATGGAGTTTAATTCTGGAGATCTCTAGGCTTACCTGTGTATGTGAACATTTTGGAGGACTGTAGAATAGAACAGAAGGTGGAACTGAAGAATTGAAAAACAGAAAGGTCTTCCATAGCAATATTGTCTTTTGGTTTTCTTGTTTTTGTAAGACCCTGGAAATGTTAGAGGATAGAAAGATAGTTGATCATGGAGATGAGTGACTCTTCAAGTACAAAGGAAGTTTAGACTGTAAATGCATTTTAAGGATGGATTTAACTGAAGAAAAAAAAGCTTGGGGAGGCCCTACAGTGCTGTAACCCCATTAGTCACAGTGGAAGAGGTAAAAGGGCTTGTTAAAAAAATAAATGCACATGGAAAAGGGGTGACAGAAGGGTGAAAGCAGCAGCTGCACCCTGGAGGGAACAGGCAAGCTGGAGAAATAGGTTGCAAAAGAGAGAAGACAATTTTTGTTGTGACTGCCCACCATCTAAATTCCCCCTCTTCTTATCTGTATTAGCTCAATGTCGCATTGACCCTCCCTCTAGCAAGCAGGGTGAGGGGAGGAGGCTTCCACACTTGTCAGTATTGGTTCTTCAGTCAGATGAGAAGGATGCACTGATATGACACTAGTTATTTTACTAATATGTGGGTCAAAATAAAATCTGTCAGCAAAGCTTTTCAGAGACTGGGTGAGTCCTCCTCTCTTCTGTGATCTTATTGTACAGAATCTACAAGGTGGTTTGATTTCTTTACACTACTACACAGTGCACTGCAGAAAAAAATACTGATTCTGGTGGAAATCAAAGCCTAGAAGCTTCACCTCCTCACTCCTTAGCATGGGTGAAGGCTCATTGTGTGCACCAGTGCTGGAGTTTTGTTGCCCTTTGATCTAATCAAAAAGTAATGTAACTTTTTCCACCTTAACATGTTTGCAATAACTTTTTTTCCCCCCGTACCTAAAACAGACCTCTATGGTACTGGAGTCTCATGCCTAAGTCGGTTTTACTGAATTTCTGTGCTAGCACAAGACAGTTCCTGTGTCTTTAAATATGAAAGTTAATCAAGTCTTCTTTTACTCCAAGTGGCTGTTCTTGCAAGCTAATTAAAATAATTCAGATGACTAAATAGGATTTTAATTGACTTAGGATTGCAGTTCAGAAAAAAATTATTTCTATGTGGAAGGACTTTTTGGGGTTAAGCCAGCATCCTAGCTTGCAAAAGTTGAATTCAGCTGTTACTGTGATATGGATTCGCTTCATAACTTTAAGAAATGCCTTCACCTTTTTGTAAAATGTCAGTTTTAATGGTCCATTCTCACACTTTGATGTGTACATTAAAGCTAAATAGGTTTTTGCACTCAGGGTTCCTCGTACGTTTAGGAATCCATCCTTTAGACTGAGATGCTGAGCTTTATTAGCTGACCTACAGGGCTTGTTCCCAAGGATGTGGTCCTTGCTGAGCTCTTCCCCCCACCTCCCCATGCCTACTGCTTCTTTGTGCCAGCACCGGTGTCCATGCAGCCACATATTCATGTGATGAAGAAAATGAGTCAAATGAAAATGTAGGTAGGTAGGTAGGTGGATTTACAGACCATTTTCTAGGCACATAATTTCCTTAACTATGTTCACTGGAAAGCATTATACTACGAGAGGGGAAGGGGAGGTAGAGCTTGGTTGGGGTTGAGCCCATTTGGAGAGCAGGTGTGATCACACCTTTGGCAGTATTCACCACAGAGATTGACTTAGAGCTATTACAGGACTGCAAAACTGAGTTACTGCTTGCTAGGGAGATATCTGGCTTTGTAGGGAGTTTGGGGCAGAGACTGTCTCTCACGTGGTGAGTGACCTTATTCTCACACATCAAGGCTTCCTTTCAGCACTTGATTGTCTGCAGTTGGGTTTATTTGATTTGGTTTCTCCTTCTACAAGATACAGGGATTTCCTACATGATGTTTTCTTTCATAAGCTGCTTATATACATTTGTCACTTAACTTCCTCCAGCTTGGATGGAGAATTGTGGGTAACATGTTGATTTTAAAGTTCCCACAGGTACATTTATGTTCTCCCTGACATGAACTTTATGCTGCTTTATCTCATTTTTGTATTTTTCTAATACACAAGTCTCAACTTCCTTTAGTGTAAAGCAGGAAACCAGAAAGGGAAGGATGAAGCTCTGCATTTTTTGATACACATTAAAAAAAATAAAAGTCTTAAGTGTTTGAAGTGCCTCCTTTCTCCAGAATATTTGCATGTCTTTAAAAATGGTTGGTGAGTGTATCTGTAGCCTTCATGCTAGATTGCTAGATGCAGTTAGGTGATGGCAAAGCATGGCTTTGTTCGGAAGAACTGGCAGTTCAGAGTAAGCCCAGGGTATTATATCCTCAAAAAGAGAAATTCTGTTGCAAAGTAACTTGCTGCTGTTAGGCCAAGTCTGTGTCCCACCCAGGTCCGTGGTTTAGCTGCAGTAGATGTAACCTTTATTACAGGTGTGACCAGTTGCCATGTATAAAATTGAAGTAGTTTCATGTGCCACTTCCAGTGATATTTTGCTTTAAAATTGCGTCAGAATTAAAATATTACCCAAGGTTTTCTCTAAAGTTGACTTCTCTGAGAATCTTCCCAGGGATTCTTTTTCTTTTTCTTAATGTTTTGCAGTATAGGTGGATGATTTTGTAATAGCTTTCTCTTATATCTGATTTTCAGGAGCCCAAATCAATTCAGAAATTACCTACCTTGATTCACTCTGGATTAGTGGCTGTTTATGGGACCGTTGTTTTGAATCAGATAGTTCTCTTTTTGGGAACAGATGATGGACAGTTACTGAAGGTAAGCTGAATGTTGCAGCTCTTCTCCATCAGCTGCTGCTGTGTTCAAGTGGCTAAATGTTTCCTGGTTTAGGCACTGTATTATAAATAGATGTAATCCCCTGAATCTCTGTGTCTTTTCTGTTTATTTGTGAAGTAACTGCTGTATTGTTACTTGGAAAGCAAGATAACTTTCAAAAGCAATTATGCACCCTGCTTAAAATTCATAGAAACATTTCATTAAACTGCTAATGTCCACACTATCGATTGATGGACTGTGGAGTTCTCAATTACTCTATCATTTGTTTCTTTCCTTGCTTTGATTTTCCAGTAGAAATATTAAATATTGTTAGATTTTGGAAGCATATTTATTTGTTTGTTAGCTTATCTGTGTGATGTGAATAGCTGTCTGTTAAACAGAAAAGTCAAGATTCATTTTGCCTTAGCTTCTGAATAATTGACCTATGCTAGCTTAAATCAATCACCTGGAAGTGAAAGTCATCTTATGTCGTTATCGAACTTCTGAACCATCCAGTCAAATGTCTTTTATGCTTTAATTTTTTTTCTGTGTTTTGCAAGAATGTGCATTTCCTGTATATACTGCAAAGGATGACTCTCATTTTTTGTTTTTTATTAAGCAGGCAGTTGGAGTGGAATATCGTAGAGAGCTTGAAAAGCTTTTTCCCATTTGAGTTTACTGTGCTTTTGGTAATGAAAAATGAAATTGAAGTCTTCTGTGTCTCCTTAGCACAGTGAACCATGAATGTATCTCCCTTGTTTAGTCATGTTTATGGAAAACCATATATCAATGTCGGTGTACTTAGTTAACTTGCAAAGTAAAGTTTCTGTGGTCTCTGGTTCTCTTGAATTCGGTGCGAAGGGTGGAAAATTGTAGAGATGGTCAAGGTAAGAAAAAGAAATACCACCTCAAATGTATGCTCAAAGAAGCCACAGAGAAACTTCTGTCCTGAAGACAGTTGTCAGTCACTTGCGTAGGTTCCTTTTTACATTATGGATGCCTGGATATTAACTTGTTTTCTGGAGGCTAATACTTCTCCTTTCATAGGAGTGTACTTAATACACTGTGATTTTGGGATATAGGCTTCTCTTCCATGCTCATTTTCTGCGTCAATCAGGAACATACTTGATGGGAGGGATGTTTCAGACACTAAACCAGTGCCAGATTCAGTGCAAAATGTGTCTGGTATGGATTTTATTGAAATTCTGTTCTGGTGGTCTTTTCCTCCATCTTTCTGCAGTGGGAGAGCCAGTGCAGTAGGTAAATTGAATCAGGGCACAGTAAATCATCTCAGAAATTCTGATGTAGCTGAAATTAGGCTTTTGTTTAAAATGCTGACTGATCAATAAAAGGACTTGTGAATAATTCCTTTTTTGTGTGTTTTAGGCTATTCTTAATGAGGATATGGAATCTAATTGCCCAGAGGTTTTATATGAAATTGAGGAAGAAACATCCGTTTTCCCCAAACTTCGACTTGATCCAGTAGATAACAACTACATCTATCTGTCTTCTGTCAATAAGGTAAGCATAACATTAAATAAAACAATAAATTCAAGTAAACTAGCGCTTTACGGATTTATGCAACTTTATAAGTGAGGCATCAGTTTAGGTCAGAGTTAGACCTTAAATATCAAGACTGCAGCTACCATATTTAATATCTGGTTATGTTGTCTGAGTTTGGGCTGCACTTCTGCAGAGCTCAGAAGAGCTTCCACTGTCATGGTGCTGCTGCCCACTGTTGCTATGATCCAGCAACACCCTTAATCCCATGCTTATTTTATGTTATTCTGTCGAGAGTCTTTGTTTCTCATTCTCTTGGAGACATCATGCAGAATCAAGCTTGGAAGTAGCAAACAAAACTGTAGACTCTGTGGAAATGGATTCCTCTGATTTACTAATCCAGGTATTGGTAGGCCAGGGTTTGCTAGTCAGTTTTAGAGTTTCTAGTGTGGAAAAATGTCTTAATTTGAGAGATGGGTTTGAAGTCTTGGTTCTGCTGAAATCAATGATAAAATGCTCATTGTCTTCAATTAAGTATGGACTTTAAAGAAACAAAACAGAACACCACAATGAGAAGTGATTAGTGTGTATGTATGTGTAGGGCCAAGGAGTGCAGTAATCACTGGGAGCCTCTGCATGTGAGCAAACGCGTCAGAGCTGCACGTCAAGCAGAGAGCAGCTCCCAGGAGCCCCCATGCAGTTGTTGCAGCAGATCCTGCAGCCCGGCTACTGAGCATCAACTCAGCAAATTCCTTTGTCTCACCAGCAGCAGGAAAGATGGCAGTGAAAACGAAAGAGCTGGATGTCCATCTTAGCTGGACAGGATTTCAGCCAGCACTTGATTACTTTCATTTACAATAAAATGACTGTTCCAGCAGTGAACATAGCATTTTAGCCTGCCGTCTGAGAGAGTGGGTAAGTTGGTAGGAGGAAGAGCTCCTAACTGACATACACCATCTATCACAAGTGCAGAAGGAATCAGAATTTCAAACAAAAGTATATGTAGATATTTGAAGTAGAGACTTGAATTCTCTTTAGCTTTGGTGAAAGAGCAAGTTGTTTATAGAGGAGAAACAGCTTTTAGGAATAAATGCCCCTTTATGATCATCTCTTGGAGCTTAAATAAGGCTTCTACAGTGTCTTTTTGAACTTGCTAGTGATCTATGATGTTGGTTGGTTTCTGAACTGATTACCTCACATACCTTCAGAAAAGTTGGATTTTGCAAGATATGGCTGGAAAAAACAGTAAATATAATTTTGCAGAAAGCCATGTATCATTTCTGTTCACAAAATATAAGAACTTTTAATTCTTGCAAATTTGTAAAAAAAAAATGTTTTAATGAGGAATATTTTTCTTACTAAGATTATTAATTAGCATTGTTATTAATCACATTATTTGTATTTGTATTCAGTATTTGTAATCAGCTTTCTCTTTTTCTTTTTCTTTTCCTTTTCTGAAAATGGCTGGCTAGGATATTCAAGCTGAATGTACAAGTATAGCTACATACAATATAGCCACAATTATCTACATTTACTTACTGAAATGGCATTTTCATGCATGCTAAGTAGTTGCATGTGTTTGTTCTAGTGTGCACATGCAGTAACCTGACCTGGTGATGCAAACACAGATGCATTTTGGTTTGTGCATGCATTTTTGGATGCACCTTCATCAATCATTTAAAAATCTCAGTTCTGATGAGAGGAAAATGGTGTTCTGCAAAGCAGAGCATCATTTGTAAAATATACCTCCTTTCTATTGTTATCTATAATTTACTCTGCTAATCAGTCTTTCTTGCATTAATCTGTCTATGCTGGCCTTTCAGTAGTAGAACCAAATTGTCATTGTCAGAGGTGTTTCATCGTCTGATGGCAAAATACAGCGTGTGTAAAATAGGCTGCATTATTTCTATCTGAAGGTTTTCTGTCAGAGGGGAGTCCGTAAGGAAACTTCCCCAAAGGGATTGTGCTTGGTTGCTGTCAGATTTTTAATAGTAACCCTCAATTTCCCTGTTTATGGAGGCAATTTTAATTCAGTGTGTTATTGCATTCTTTGGTTTTAGGTGAGAAGAGTGCCAGTTGCAAATTGCAGTAGATATGTTTCCGAGCAAGAATGCTTATCTGCAAAGGATCCCTACTGTGGGTGGTGTTCTTTGAATCGAAGGTATTTTTTTGTATTTTAGACTTTCATAGGAGAGCAATACATTATTAGTCAGTGTACATTTTGACTGGCTTGGGGCTATTCAGCATCAAGATTGTATCTACTGAATTTTTATGGAATCAGTCATAGCCATAACTGTAAGACACTTTACTGTCATGTGAAAGGGAGCTCTGCACCTTTTAAAGACCATGTTAGCCCTCAGATTTTTGAGAAGAAGAAATTATTTTGGTTTTAGAACAGATGTTTTTGCCTTCCAGATTGATTGAGAAATAAAATTGTATACTCATGCTTGAAGCATCTTCATGGCTGGGAGCATCTTGCATGTGACAACAGGGAAGGAGTGCTCAGTTGTCTTTAGTATTCATAGTTCTTTGCTTTGGAACCACTGCCTTTGGTTTAAGCTGGAGGGGAATTTCTTTCTAAATACTTCATCCCCACATTTGAGTGATTAGTTCCCTGCTTTCTTTGAAGCAGGTTTGAAAGCTATTGTATGCCTTTGGCCTAGATTGCAGAAATTCCAAGGTCATCAAGCCTAGTCTTGGCAATTGCAAGCAGCTACATCATGTAAACCTACAAGGACCATCCTAAATTTAGATCAGCATTCTGTCTTCCCTAGTCTGGTTGTGTGGCTATCTGAGACTCTTATTTTTCTGACTGCTCATTTTCATCATGTGCGTATGGACAGGTTATACTCTTTTGTTATGGTGCTCAGATCACCTTGGCTTAAATAGGTTTTCCTCCCTCATGCTTACCTCCTCAGTGTTTTTGTGAAAGCAGTGTCTTTATTTTTACTTTCATTTTGGTGTGCTAAATCAGTTAACTTCACTAATATTCTCTCACATAAGACAATTCTTTCTTAAGTCCACTCCAGGAGCCCTTCTGTGAAGTTTGTGCATCCTTTTAAAGTAAGGATGGCCAGGAATGTCAGAGTAGTCCAGAAGAGATTTCAACTGTGCCTTGCTCAATGATGTTTAATCAGACTGTCCAGGAAGCACCTTACTTAGTATGTCCTGGGATCACAAATGTCTTTCTTATGACAGCATCACATTGATGGGCTACAATCATCCATGATCAAATAATGCCCCCAGGTCCTTCTCTTTGTTTTCTTTCCAACTGATGAGTTTCCAGTCTATAACACATATGGGTTGTGTAATTTCTATTGCTCTAGGTACATGTTCTTATACTTCATGCTTTGAAATGTCATCCCATTTCAAGATTATCCAAGTTTTCCTGTGTGATATTCTTATCTTCCTCTGCATGATAATGTTCCCAACTTTGTATCATCAGCAGATGTCAACGGTGTAAACCTTACTTTATGCCAGTTTATCAGTGATTGAAACATTAAACGAAAGTGGTTATAAGATTGTTTTTTGAGGAATTCCATGAGGAGCCTTCTTGTAGAAGTTTAATACTACCTGTTTTAGTTTGTTTCAGTGTTAATGTGATTTTGCTGAAGACCTGTTACTTTGTGTTTGCAAAGGTAGTTATTAAGAGAGAGTAGGTGTTTATTCTGTAATGTGTTTGCTTCAAACTCGCTTTTGCTACCTTGTTAGAAACTGTATGTGTTACAGTGCTAAGCTTTTCAGGCTTTTAGTCACCTTATGAAGAGTTTATGAATAACAGTTATTAGTCAGTAAATCCCCTGTTTATAAGGGGAATCACTAAAAGTTTCCATCTGGTTGAAACAGAAATAATTTACTCTTTTGGAGAATAAATGAATTACTATAATATGAATCCCATTCAACACCCACATAGTTTTTCACTTTTAAGCACTTACCATCACTGAATATTTGGGTTTGTGAAGAGAGAGTTCTGAGTGAAGCTTTAGAGAAAGAGGAAGGTATATTTTTAGCCAGTATTTTAATCAAACTCCATACATGTCCACAAAAGCAATATATTCCATAATGATTTTAAGATCAGTGATATGTTTCATACTCTTACTGGGAAATAAATTTTATATTAAATGTACACTCCATTTTTTAAAATAAAACTTCCCAGCAGTGCTTCATTTTAAAGACAATATGAACTCATATGCAGTATTTTGATGAAAAAATCTGCACATCTTATTGCAAGTGAAAACAGAACGAAACAAAATACTTCTACTGTTTCTATTTATACTCTTTCTTCTATAGGGACAAATATATAAATTCTCCTTTTCACTTACAATCATTCAAAACAATTAGTCGTAGCATTGTGTGATTTCTCTTAATGTTTATAGATTTACTATAGATGAATCAGATTTTCCTGAAGTATGCTGAAATTATTCCTATGCAAAGCACTGATGTTTTATATGTATTTTCCATATGGAAACAACACAATATGCCTCAGTTATCTGACATGACCAGACTTACTTTTGAATTTGGTCAGTGTGTGTGACATGTGTGGACTTCATTCAGGGGCTGGTACCTTGGAAAAGAAAGCCAAAACTTTCTCTGAAACCATGTTCTCATTCCATAAGGAAATTAGTATGCTTTAGCAAGACAGAGAGGACAAACTTAGTAGGCTCTGTAGTTAATACAAGATTAGTGAAGCAGTGACTTAAGTAAATATGAGTGAACTGATATGCATAGGTATCATGTTACAATGAAATAAAAGGGAACTCAATTCCACTTGTGAAGAGGAATCTTTAGTAGTGTAAAGAACTAATTGGCTGTGCAAGATTAAAAAAAAAATCTTGACACCGCTTTTGTCTGCACACTTATCTATGCTTGCCTGAAATCTGATCCTAGGGTTTCAGACCTTATACCTTCATCCTTGTATAGGGTCTGGGCCCTTTCCAAGAAAGCCAGACTGAGTCTGAATGTTGATTTTCAGGACCATGTGCTTCACTAATAACGCCTGTCTGCTATATTCATTCCAGTGCTCTTGCAAACAATATAAATTGCCTAAAAATAGGGATTTATTGAAATAATATCATCTTTAGGTGAGTGGTATTCATGTTACTCTTGGCCTCTGCTGGGCAATTGCGAGAATTTATGCTGAGGGGCATCACATGCTCTAGTGCCCCCTTTGCAACTGCTTCCTATGGAGTGAACATTCTCCATGGCTCATTGTTTGAGTGTTAAAAGTCAACTTTTAGAGCAACAAAAGACACGTTTTTCCTGGCATGAAGACAAGCACAACCCTAGGTCCTGGGTGGCATTACATTTTTTACCATTAAACTCTAAGATTCTTCATTGTAGGTAAGGGAAACAAGTTCACTGCTTATATTCTTCAGGCAATCTAAGACGACAAATAACTTTGTCCTAGGACAGATTTAAATATATAACTTTATAACAATTTACTTTTTTAATATTTTATATTAGTGTCACTGAAATGCATGCACTCATTTAGTGCCAAGTATTGTAAGTGTGTTGCCTTGAATCTTCAATGTTATGATTCTCAGCCTGTCAGAATCTATAGGATATGTCTCTCCCACACATCATTGCCAGTGCGAGTTACCTGCCCATGCATATCCGAGCATCTGGTTTATACGCATCTGTTGATGACAGATCCCATCCTCTTGTGATTCTAAACCTGTGGTGCTAATGGACCTTTGTGATCTCAGTGAGGTGAAGACTGAAATTTGTCCTTGTTTAGACAGTTTGAAATATGTCAGGCATAGCCCTAATTTTTCACAGTATAATTATGATCTGAATGTATTCAGATGTAAGGCCCCACCAGGTTCTCGTTCAGCAGGAACTCTGTTTCCTGCGTTAGGCCACAAAGGAAGTGACCTTGTGCTTAACTGCATTCCAGTTGCCAACATCTTGATCTACAGAGAAGATGGCTTTATGGTTTCTATGGTTTGTGGGGTTATTTTGGGCATTTTGGAAAGTGGTGGGTATTTTTCTTGAAAGTCATTCTTGTGTTATTCCTTCTGGAGAGAAAACACAGTTTGTGAAATGCAGTGAGCTCCTCATGAAAAAGGCCTGTGCTTTGCAAGTATGCATTCGTCTCTAGTTTTTAGTGAAAGAATAGCTCATTAAAGCACGTCACTGATCATGTGATTTAAGCTATACATGCTGCTATGTTTCGTAGAAAAGTAGTACTATTAAAACAACATTAAATGTTACATTTATTTATAAATATTCAATCTTAATATTATATATGCAGTTAGCACTTACTTGTCTTTAATTGCTAGCTATATGAAAATACTTGGAGTTAATCTATGGATTGTTATTTAACTGTTCATAGCAGACAGTATTTTAAGGATTCACCTTGCAAATTCAGTGATTGTCCGTCTAATTTTTATGGTGTGTTCCCATTTTCTTATCACATTTTTAATACATGTAATCTTTGTAGCACTTGTATAGCCCAGTATTTCCTCATTCTTCCTTAATTTTCTGCTGTGCAGTTTCTGTTTCCTACAATTTGTCATCTGTAACATTTTTATTTACTTCATACCATCCTTCTTCTGAAATTGATTTTATACTTGAAGATATAGAAATCTAATTTGAACTACCTTTTCAAGCCCAGTGTTTTTAACCAAATGCACTGACATAAAATGGAAAGATTACCGTTTGCATCAGTGGACGACGGAGGAGAGAGATTACGAAGGAGGATGCATCTCATCAACTATACACATTCGTAGCATAGCTCTACATCTGAGCTTCACCCCCATTTCCTCTTACACTCTTTAAAGGGAACAAAGAGCTTCTATAGTGTGATTGCATTTCATTTTCGTATGAATGTCTTAAATAGGTTAGGTGAATTGTACCCTGAAAGAGCATATTTCTCCCCACTGAGTGTAGAGGGAACTACGAGGGCCAGATCTAGAGCTGTACAATGGAGCAATCAAGTTGGGGGTGATGAATTCCATCCCAGGCTACCAAGTCCACTGTTACTGGCCAAGCGTCTAATATTTACTTGAGTCCCTTTGACTTAATGAAGACCCTAGAGCATATATCAATGCATTGTAATTTATTTTGATA
This sequence comes from Brachypteracias leptosomus, assembly GCA_013401335.1. Taxonomy (NCBI): domain Eukaryota; kingdom Metazoa; phylum Chordata; class Aves; order Coraciiformes; family Brachypteraciidae; genus Brachypteracias; species Brachypteracias leptosomus. The sequence goes on along the minus strand of VYZX01021391.1, from coordinate 55,074 downwards.
AGCAGAAGATTTTACTGATTGTTTTCCTGAAGCTTTTTCAGTTATAACCATATTCCTGTAAAAAATCAATAATGTTCCTGTAAAAAATCTGTAACATTAAATAAGTTGAAGTACAGTGTCTGAAGTCAAAGCCACGATAAGGAGACTAGTATGATTTTATGTATACTTTTAGGTGCACATTAAAAGAAAATTGTACAAGTTCAAACAGCACAAAGGGTTGGTATAATATTTCACACGCACCTGATAAAGATCTGAAAATCCTGCTAAGGTTCCCCGCCAAAAATCAGGTACGTACACCCAGTTTTCTGTCTGTTTGTTTATTGTGACTTAAAATGTGTCATTTTGTTGCTTGTTGTGACTTCCCTTCTTTTGTCACTATGTTCCATATATTAGTCCCTCTTATCTCAGTAACTGGCAGATGTATTGGAAAGCCCAGTGAGTTGAATGTGTCAATCAGATAGATGTTCTCTTCCTCTCCTGTGAAGTGTATCTTGAAGCTATACTTCATGATATTGAATCAAAAATTCGCTATGCTGACAAAGGCAACGTTTCCGTTTTATCATTTTATCAGCTATTTTAATATCTCCAGTGACTGTATTTCAAGTGCATTAAGTTCTGAGCTTTTTAACAAGCTACAGACCATTCACTGGGACACACATGCTAACACAAATGTGTCTTTAAGTGTTTGATATTAGTATTTACTCAGTATCTGTTCACAGCACACACAGCCTCGAGTATTTGATTATCAAGTATTGTGACTGGCCACTTAATCTACATGCTATTGTTTCTGATTTCCTGATTGAATGCACTAATGTGATCGTATTTGTAAAGCGCTCTCAGCCAGAAACAAAGGATAATTCATTACAAGAAAAATTCTGTTCCATAATTAAGTGCACTTTGGTTACGGATGCAAACGTTGTCTCTCTGTGCGGATTCCTACATGCTGGCTTAAATATTTTAAAGGGACAGTAACAGCATATAACACTGCTAACAGCAAAATTCTTGTTTTAAAATCCAAAGTTATTCCAGAGTGCTCTCCTAACGTACCTTATAGATCTATTTAATTTCTGAAAGTAAGCAATGCTGTTCCTTTCAGGACTCCTCCTATATTGCTTCTGCAGTTGGGTGGGGCCCTCTCCATTGAGAGACTACCTAGTGAATTGTCTGCTTCCACCACAAAATTTCTCATTTTGTACATATCATAGTTTGTAATTTTCTGTAAAGACAAGGTAACAAACATGATAAGAATTCTGTTGTATTCCTCTTTTTCTTGCTTCTTAGGTTGCTGTGGCTGCAAGCGTAAGCAAAATCCTTACCTCCTGTGTGATAAAAATTGTAACACCTGTTGAAATATTTTATGACAGTGTGGTGCTGCAAAACTCATCCTGTTTCTGCAATCTGACCCCTCTGGCAATAGCTGATAATGGTATGTTTTACTATTATGTATATTTAATGCATATTCACTGTCCTTTGTTAGTGAGGAGAACTGAGCATAAATACAGACCTGATGAGTGTGAGAGTAGGTAGTGCCTCTTATTAAATGTCATAGAAAATAAGAATATTCATGTTTTGTCAAGTGATTTGAGTCTACTCACACTATTCTTGGTAATTAAAAATTCGTTAATATAGAATCCTTTCTAGAAGTAATGTAAAACATGTTAACTTATGGCTAGAAGCAGCTTCTTCAGTTCAGCCTAGAGCAGTGCAGTGTTGTAGCATGAGGAGTACATTTACGTGATGCCATTAATCCCTGTCTAAGGAAAATTAGGATAGCTGCAATGACAGTCAGGCTGGCTGGAGCTATGGAAGCAGTGTTGGTCCACTGCTCTGCCTTGACAAATTAACCCATCTTAACCCTTCTCTCATCTGCAAACAGAATATTTTTTTGCCATAAACTGTACTAGCATAAATAAAAGGAGAATTTGACTATGAATGGCTGTACAATAAATAATCTTAACATTTAATTAAATGTTTCAGCATAACTTAGACACTTGTGAGAAAGTGATTGTCACGTGTAGGGGATTAGCAGAAAAATACATGGTTTAGGAGCAATTTGGCTGTTACATCTTTTTGACATGATTTCATTCATCTTTCTGAATTATTGAACCATTTTGCAATAATTCTTATACTACTTTGTTCACCAGTGTTTCTCAGAATTAGAGACCTGAGCCATTGGTATTGGATGCATGATGCATGTGATCTATTTTGTGCATCTTATGGGCAGCTACAAGTTTTAGAATGAGGTGGTAAATTACCGAATGTCTAGACGTTTGAGCTATTCTCTAGGCTTTGGTCTCAAAGATCAGATGATAATCCTTCACAGTAGAGTCTTATTTGACTAATAGGAGAAAAACGTCCTCCTTGCGTTGTTTCAAGGGTCTGTATAGAAGCACAAAGCTTTTTAAATACAGGTTGACCTTGTACCTTATTTTAAATTGCTTATGTTAGAATACAAGAGTTTTCATCTAAACTGAGAGGCAAAGATAGCAAGCTCAAGGATACTATGTGCTCTTAAGTGACTTGAAGAGGAAAAATTCAGATAAATGCCTGCCTTTATATTTTCTTAGATAATGTAGCCCAAAAGACATGTGATACTCTGCATGAATCTGGTTCTCTTGTAATACCTTTGAGTAGAAAGAGGAACGAAATGTTAACCAGAACTTACAAGGACCTGTTGTTCTGAAGAGCTCAGTGCTACAAAGCTTGCTCTCTCTCAGGGACCTTTGTCTCTGAAGGAGAATCCTTGCAATATCGGGATCTCCAGAGCTCATCCTGGGGCCTTTGTATGGGAAAAGCTCTTCTGGCATCATACAAGTGTTGTGTCAAGTTCCTGTCCAATCTTGATTTGGAAATCTGAAAGATTCTCTTACTAGCAGGTGACAGCTAGGGTGATATCCATGAGTATTATGGTCTATTAAGCTGTCTCTAGAAACACTGTTAGTGGATTTTTAAGAGGAATAAATGCATTAAAAAAGAAAAATGTCCTTTATTGACTCACTCCCAAAAGCCATTTTTTCTTATGATTATGGAGTACATTGTTTTTATTCTGTTTTCTTGGAGTAAGGCTTTCTCTTACTCCTTTTAGCAGGTTTTCAGAGTGTAGTATTACAGAAGCCAACTCACCTTGCCTGTGCTTTGTGCCAAAGATGAGCCTTTTGACAGTGTTAACCAGAAGGCTGTGAGCTTAGCTTGTGCCCACCACTATTACTGCCACTCACATGCTCCTACAAGCTGAGATATATTAGTGGATAGTGCAAGTGTGGAAGTTACATTGACTATTTGTGGTATTTCATGTAAGGAGACCTCAGTTTCACAAGAAGATACACTGGCAAAACTCCTTCAGGTATCATTTTTTGAAAAAAAAAATTTTGAAAATACCTGCTACTCAGTGTAGTCTGGTGCATTTTGAAAGGTCAGCCCAAGCCATACAGAAAATAATAGGTTCTGTTAATTTCAACAGACAAAATCAGGAAATCATATTTGACAGTGTTGTTTTAAAAATATTTATACAGACTTAGAAGACAAGCTCTGCCAGAAGCAGATAAATTCCTTACTTTTACTTATTGCTTCTGGTAAAATACTATTTTTCCGTAGCTCATGGCTTGAGACCCTTCTCATATAATGACCTAGGTAAGTGTTTTAGGCAATTTTGTGCCCAACATGTCAGACTTCTGCAGATATGTAGATTTCTGGAGATGCAAATAGGTGCTTGGTGAAGGATTTCAGAACGTCTGTGCGTTCTCATCCACATCTTCAAGCATTAATACACCTTTAAAAATCAGAGTATTTGCTATGCATTTAGTAAGGTATTTAAGCATATGACCAATCTCAAGGACTCTTTCTAACCAGCAGTGCAGGTGACCTTTTCAGTGAGCACCCAAATGCCATGCTGATGCATAGAGCTAGGAGATAGTTCTGATTTAACAATGTAGATGTAGGTAAAGCTAGTTTTTATCTGAGCAAGCCAGCCTGTGGTAAAGACAAAACTTCATCTGCCTTTGTGAGGTAGATACACTTTAAATCTGTGTAACTTTTCTGGATTAAAAAGCTATCTGCTTCCTAGCATAGAGAAGCCAGAAAGGTCTGCACACATGGGTTTTGTTAGATCTCAGGCAGTCATTCATTTCACAGACATGCACATCTGCAGGCACACAGATGAAAGGGACCATGGCTTAAGTGGTATATATCTAAGTCTACTTTTCGTTGTGGTATTCTGCTCGTAGCAGAAGATACTCTTTCATTCCACAGCTGCCAGTGAATTGTTGGTATAGTAATTGCTAGCTGAAATAATAGCAAATTGACTCATGCAATCATAAAAGATTTAAATAGGATGAAAATTGCTACTGCGTAGATTACAAAAGAAGACTCTGAAACCAAGTCTCTGAGACAGAAAGAGAGAGAAGTATGGTATGTTGGGATGTCTTGCATTAGAACAATTTGTTGTGCTGGAAGGCTTGAATTCAGGGTCTGGCTGTGCCACAGTACACCACTGTGTGTTCTTCAGGAGATGGTTTTATATCCCTGCTCCATTGGAGCATTTTCTTATCTGTATCCTGACAATAACATTACTTTTGTATGTCATGCAGCAGTGGCATTAAGTTTAATTAATGAGAGTATATAGAGTCTTGGAATAACTCGGCTGAAGGGTGCTATGGAAGGACAAAATCTGGTTATTTTTATCAGTCAAAAGTGTGAGTGAATAAATGAGAGAAAGTGCATTCCATGTAAAGAACAGCTGAAGGCCCATGAGCTTTCAACTCAGTTATGTTTTTACAGTTATTTTGTGTAATATCCAGCATTTATCTAACAGTCACATTTTTCCAGATTGTCTAGTTCTCGAAGTGTCACTGTCCTCAAGCTCTTGGAATATCACACAAACATTTCAGTTGAAAAAGTAAGAACCTGGTTCCTATTGAATTTCATTCATTTTTTTGTGGGGGTGTGTGGGGGTGTGTGTGTAGGGAGGCTGAAGTATGATCATTCTTTTGGGTATTTATTAAGGAAATACATTTCATTAAAGATAATCAAATCCCTTTTCTTGACCCATTTCCTCCTATCCTTTTTTTATTGTCCTTAGAAAGCTACTTCTTCTGATGACTCTTTTTTAACAGCACCCTGGCAGCTAGCTGTAGAAGAGTCATTACAATGACTGAATTTATGACAAGTGCCTGAAAAGATAATAAAGGATGTCTTAATGATATTAAAATCCTTTTTGCCCTTGTGAAAAAGGGGGGATCCTGGTACTCAGGATAAGACCTAGATCAGAGGAGTCAAGAGATTCTGTAAAATTCATTTTATGGAGCTGGTTTTTAATAGAGCCAGTTGCAATTCAGATACATTCCGTGGGTAACATGAATGCAGTTAAACCAGAAATTAACATCTAATCTGCTAATAGGATTAATGAATACCTGTTGTTCTGTACACATTATTTTTCAAAGCTACACTCTGTGTTAGAGAGCTTGCAGTAGAAAGAATTTGTGCCCAGTATCTGGCCTAAACCTTTATGATATGTGGTTGTTAGAAAGATCTGATAACATATGCTGTAGGTACAGTGTTCCCGTTCAGAACACTCTTCCCCTATACTAAAAAGGCTAATTCAGAGGCACCTGGGATGAAATGGAACTTTTGCTTTTTGGGAAGTAGCATATCACTTCCCTGTCCTTGGAACAACACGGGGAAGGAGCTATCTTTCTCTAAACGAGAACATTTCTCAGCATGCGTAGAGAGGGCTTGTGCTGCTCTTGGCTCTCCTCCATGCCGATAGATGCATTCATTGCAAAGCAAGATAGGGACAAACTACTCTCCAACAGGCATATTTTGTGGTGGAGGAAGGCAATAGCAAACTAGCAATATTTGCTAGCACTGCAGACACAGAACAGAAGTTCAGGCAAGCTGTAAAATAATCAGTGATGATTTCTGCCCTTTTGTGGTTAAAAAGTACTATCTGGCCACTTATGTACTGGAGAAAGCCACAGCAAAATGAAACCTAAAGTGTTCCATCTGCTTCATGCTTTTAGGAAATTTATGGCTCTCAGAATCTCAGCACAGATTGTATTTCATACTAAATTTGTTCTCAGGATAAGCACAACAGAACAATAGACTTGGAGGGTAAATGCAGGTTATGTGTTTTACACATTTCATTACGTTTGCCAGGTTGTTCTCTTGGGTTTCTGCTTTTTTCTGTCACCTGAAATTTCACATTCATGGCTGAATGTAGATTGAGTCACTGTGTCTTACAAAAACTCTGCTTTCTGTGTTACCAGCTGCTTACGATGTATACACAAGCATGAGTGTGCCAGCTGCCAATGGCCGCGTGTCTCTCCTGCCACCACCTGCCAGGTGAGGTTTGTTGGGGAGGACTGGAATCCCCTGTGATACCTTTTCCTTGTATTTTTTACATTTGAGCAGCAATTTTCTTGTCCTGACATGGAGAAATGCTGATTTTAATTTTTTTTTCAGGATAGCTGTAATGCAACTGCTTCCAACGGGATTGCCACTGCACAGAAAACAGAGGTTAGTTGGCATTTTAAGATCGATATTTTTGAGATTCTATGAGTTGGGGGAGAAATTTATTTAAAATGAGAGAACTTCGCAGGAAGAATAGAGATATGGATGAGGAGGCAGAACTTGTATTGATACAATTTTTTCTTAGTACTTTGCTGACGCTTAAAGGTACCAACAAAGATTTGCATTTCAGATCCAGACACTGGGACAGTGTACACTGAAGTAGTCATGTACCTGCCTCTGGATGCAATATTTACAATGTGCTGAAGTCCCTGTATGCTGTATTTAGGAGCCAGCATGCTGAGGGCTAGGAAGTTTAAGATGACCAAAACAAAATAAAAAAAACAACAAAGGAGAACATCTTGGACTTAATTAGACTTAAATGCTTGCTTGAGCTCTGCTGTCACAGACAACTCTGTGAAACTAGATTTCAGAGTCTTGAACCTCTTCCTCATTTTATGCAGCTAGATCACAGTTTCTCCTGAAACATATCTGTCAGGGGAGCAAGGGAAAGGGAGGATTTGCCACCCAGATTATGCATAACAAACGAGTGGCTAGCAGATGAAATCCCTGGGTGTAGGTAGATCCCTGGTTCACGCTTCCAGAAGAATTTTCCTTGCTTCTAGGCTGTAGACAAAATTGGAGATGGAGCTACTCTCTACCCATCCCACTCAAGCTGGATCACTGAAAAGGAAGGAGTGTCACTGGTGCCAAAGTACCTTCTGAATCTGGTTGTTGAGTTCTCTATTGAAGTCACATAGGCTATACATGCATATACAGTCTATACAATTTGCCTCAGAGGCCAGCCCTTTAACCACAAAATTATCCCTTCATTCTTTATGGTGCCAAAATGTTTTTTTTTTCTCATAAAACTGGTCCATCTTGTCATCAGTGGTTGCTTATGACATGCAGGTGTTAGGAGAGAAATGAGTAGTGAAGAGAAATTTGACTGATGAGTAAGTATATAGAGATTTGCTTCCTACACTTTTTGGTTTCTGCTTTTCTGTGAGTGATAGCATGGTTGGTATAAATAGTGACTGTGTTCTTATCTCTAAATGTTTCATTAGAACTACCCAAACTTTTACTTGTGAAGACAGAAATTAGCTCTTCAATTCAGCTGTTCAGATGAGGTTTCTTAAACAAATTCACAACATTTTGTTTTTCACAGAGACAGGTGGGATTGTAATACTTGTGCTCCTTTGCATTAATATTCTGGATTGGTCTGCATATAAAGCATTATGGCTGGTGAAAGAACAAAAGAAATTCTTCTTTGCTCTGCTTCCAAGTGCATTAATTTGACATTGGTAAATAGTTGGAATTGCCTGGGAGATGGCTTTCTTCCACACGCCTTATCTTGGAAAGACAGTGATGGACAAGGCAGTGAAAGCACTAGAGGCAATCCAAAGGCAGATGTTTATTTAGAAGTGATTGATCCATTCAGAAGGCTTGAAATTGCATTTGAAATCCTGCTTTCCTTTGACTGCTGGTGCTTTAAGGAGAACGTACTGAAGAGCCGAGAAAGAGGATTTGTGTTTTCCCACAACCCCAGCTGAGCATTTAGATTAATATACTTTTTTTTTTCAGTGGCAGCCCCAGCCCTCTTTCTGACTCCAGATGCTGGTTTCCATGCATGCACCTTCCCCCTCCCTGCCAGAGCAGCAGTTGGAGTGGTTGCATGAGTATGCTTGGCTGGGGAACTGATTTGGCTGGAAATAACCGTTGTCTTTCAGCAGGTTGTTTTTCATCTGGGCCAGTTCCCCCATCCAGTTCTTCACATGGCCTCGGGGCCCCATGCTAACACCACAGGAGGGGCTGTGCTGGACCTGGATGAGCTCCCCAGGGTGGCATAGGCTGCTTAACCTGGGCCACTGCCAGATATCTCACTGGGACCTGCAGCCATGCTAACCACACCTCTGAGGATGTGGCTGCCACTGTTTACGCAGCCCCAGGGAAGTGTAAGGCTGTCCAGAGGACAGGCGTGGGGGCTGCAGCTCAGAAATGTGGAGCTCTATTGAAGTTGACAGGGCTGTGCTGATTTACATTACCTGAGGACCTGGTGCACGCTTTCTGTATGTCTCTCTCTGCGTGTTTATGCCGCTTTCATTGCATGCATCACAGCTAGTGATTTTTATAAAATATCCATCTGCCTCTCCACTGTCTCCCTTCCCACTTGCTGCTGGGCATCTCACCCCCTGCCATGCAGCAACTGGAAGGTCAGCAGCTCTCTGCTGCTGGGGAAACCAGCACCACAAACCCCAGTGAGGACACTTGGGTCCCTCTCACATTCAGTGAGGAAATTCATGGTTTCTTTTGCTGCTGAGGAAAGTGTCACAGACCACAGCAGTCAAGCTGGGAAGTGGGCTCTCAAGTAGCCGAGGCCAGCTTGCTGCCTTGGTGTAAGAAAAGAAATAAGGCAAGCTAAGCTGAGGTGCCCCATGGTGTGTGGGGCCAGCAGGAGCCCTGAAGTGCTGCAGCATTGTGCCTGGTGTTCCCCTCGCCCCAGCTTACAGCCCTGATGCAGTTCTGGGGGATCTTTGGGTGTCTGTGTGATACGGGGTTATTCCTGTCCTTCAGGGCTCCCTGCTGGTTACCGGTGAGAGCCCTGAAGCAGTGTTTTACTCTTTTCTGTGGTACTTGGCTTCTGGATCTGTGTGAGGATGTTGACTACCCTTGATGCCCTGGAGTCTGGGCACAAACCAAGGGATAGGATGTGGGTGGAGAAAAGCACTGGTGCTTCACTGGCTTTAATCTCTCAGATTTCTGCTTCAGTTGCCCTGCTCGCATACTAAAGGTTAAGTTGATCCCTAGGTCAGGGTGGGAGTGAATTTCCCCCATCAGGCTGTTTTGTCAGGGGTTTCTTTTGGCCTCCTCCATTATCCATACTAGAGGTCATCTTGGAGGCCCTCTGGCCCCAGCCTTTGCACTCTCTTGCCCTTTCCTAAGGCACAAGCTGCAGCTTTCAGTCAGTTGTGACAGGTCTCACATTTGCACCAGAGTGCTCTGGCCTTCAGTGGGCTGTGGTAGCGTGTTGGGGATAAGTTGCCGGGGACCTTTCTGCAATGGACAAATGCTGTGTTTGCAGAGGATGGCAGTGTAACCCTGATGGTCCTTTCAGGCCACCTTCCCGAAGTCTTAGTGGTTCTCTGGGTACATGAAAAGATTCATGGGGAGAAAAACCCCATAGGAAGGACTTTCCTAGAGGTTTTGCACCTGTGCCCTTCTCAGGATCGGGAAGGCTGAACGGCCCAGTAGCTGTGTCCACAGGTGCATGGCAGAAATCGGGGTAATCACAGTGCTCTAGAACTCCCTTTAAAGTAGTATTATAGGCAGTCTAAAAGCAAGATAGAAATCATCTGCCTAAGAAGGTCCCAAACAGTTTGTGGTTTCACATGTGTATTTTCCTGGTTTTTTTGAATGTTTTCAGTTTGTTATCTGAAAGCTACACAAAGAGGAAGTCGTGTGTGTGATTAGAAAACCGGGGAAGCAGCAAACCTGGTGAAACAAGATGATGAGATGCTGTGAAATGTATCAAGTATATACTAGGGAAAAAACCTCTTGTTGCTCTTTAGTGATAGTAAGTTAGAATAAGTAAATATATACACAAAGAAAAGCACTATTTAAAAGTTGGCCACTGCAAGGCTGTGACAGTATCAGAGCAAACCAGGATTATTCTTAAATGCTGGAAACTAGATTTGTAAACTTCTTAGCATCAAAATGGGATACCAAAAAAAGGCCCCACAGTTGTGTTGTACCTTCAGCTCTATGTGTGACTTTGAAAAGACTTTCTAGTAAAGCTAATTCTGAGACTCTTTCTTAACTTCTCATTCTAGGATTTGACCCTGCTTCCCCTTTTCAGGTCATGAGAGATGCCTTCATTTGTTTCTCTGATCTCTCATAGTGACAGCACCATGGGTTTTTCTTCAAGGGTCACACAAAATGTACCTTTTCAAGCTGGGTTTTTATGATACTTACCCTCCAGCGTGTCAGATTGTGATTCCTTTGGGCAACTTTGTCGTGAGATAAATTGAAATATAAAATAAGTAGGTCAAAATACTTGGCTTGTAAAGAAGTTGTGATTGACAGTACTTTCCAGGATCAAGCGTAACAAGATGGGAAATTAGTAAGAAAAACATATCCTAGTGCCATAAAACCTGCATTCCTGAATGGTGGTTGTTTTTGCAGCTGTTGTTTAACTGCCTAGCCTTTTTATAACCAGATCTTGTTTTTCTTTGTCTTCTAATAGCATATCAGCATTCACTCCATTGAACCTTTGTGGATTTCTACATTAGGCAAAAGTGAAATAACAGTCAAAGGAGAGAACTTCACACGTGCATCAGGCATAAAACTGATACTGTCGGGAATTACTGGCTGTAAAACAGACATGTGAGTTAAGCTCTGGAAAATACTGCTATTTACTTTGCATGGTGGAAATGATGCCCATTTTGCCCTAGCAATACAGTTGTGTGAACAGTCATCATGGACCTCTCCTCAGCAGAGCAGGGGATGCTCTGCACTCCTTTAGTTATACTTCCACTTTAAATTCCTGGAGGATGGAAATGAATTTGGTGTTTGGGTACGATACAAGGGATGAATGGGTAGGTGGGCAGCTATCTCAGCAGTAGTAGGACAGTTCAATACCTGTGGCCCTCTCTGTCTTGCAACAGGCAACGTGAAGGCACAGGAAAGCCTCAGCTTTTGTTCGACTCTCCTCTGCTTCAAAATATTGCCCATATTTTCTAGGATTCTGCTTGTGAAAGCACAAACACCATGTCAGGGAAAGGAATCTCTCATGCATCAGCTTGTACTTTTCTCTGTTGATGATTGTACAATCAGTGCAACTCCCTAGCTAATTAGGTTATCTTCTTCTGAATCAGTCATTTTCAGGTGCAGCTGCAATGGCTGCCTGTGATTACCAAGTCCAGTTTACACAGCTAGCACTTCAAAAAGCATTCATATGGTACTGTTGAATTTTTACTTCAACCATGAAATTCCTGGGGACCACAGAAATCAGGAGAGAAGGAAGGAGAGAGAGGAAGTAGAGAGAAAGAGAGAGAGGGGAAGTAGAGAAAAAGAGGAAGGGGTGAAAAGGAAGGAGGAGTTGGGGGAAGAGGGAGAAAAAAAGAAGAAAGAAAAGGAAGCTGAAGATTCTTATTCTTGACTAGCACATGGACCATGTTGGGTAGTACAGAATAGTACACAGTAAACAGCAGAATCACACATTGCATTACATAGCCTCAGCCCAAGGCCATAAGACCAGTATTTGTGCTGTCCCCTGTGATTATTGTGATACATAGCAACTTTGTTCAAAAGACGCCCTACTTTGTCTTTCCACTCCCTGCTCTGTCTTTCCACCTCCATCTGGCAGCTCAAAGATTCATTTATTTTCCTTTGCTTTAGGTTATAGGCTTTGTGTAGTAACACCAATGAGCGGCATAGTGGCATCTGTGTTTCAGTGTCTGACTGTTTTCTTTCTGCTCCAGCATTAAAGTTAGAAATGTGCTAAACGATACACAGATGACATTTGCTCTCCCACCAACACGTAAAGAAGCCAAAAGTATATGTATACAAGCTAATGGGAAAAAATGTTCACCGCCAATGACCCTGCATTATGTTTCACTGCCATCATGTTTTGGAATCACACCAAATACCTCCTGGATCAGGTAAATTTGTCTTTTGATGCTTTTTATGTATTTATTAAAATGTAGTCCCACTGAGCTGATACCAGCCTCCTGACTGCAGCTGATGTGAACTTGGATGACTGCTGTAAGCCTGTTGTGGTTGACAACAGGTGACACGAAATTATGCTGGTGAACTGATGTAACATTTAACATACAGATTGGGTCATGACAGCCGCAAGATGGATTCTGTGTACTGCAGGATCCTGTAAACTCCTTCGTGCCCACCCCAGGTCTCCTTTGTAGAAGTCAAAAATAGTCTCTTCGTACAAAAGCTAAATCCAAAATACAGGTAGTATGCATAAATTCCAACTGCAGTTAATTTTAATTTCTCGATGCCAGTATACCCTTCACCTCAGAAACAGTCTGAAGTATCAGTGAATTGGAAATTAAGTGAGAATAATCACTGCTGCAATGATACACATAGTCTTGCTTTATGACTGAGTTCCCTAAAGCCAAACAAAACCCTTTTCAAGCTTCTGATGTGTTCTGTGGGAGACTCACAGCTCCAGTGAAAGACTTTCAGGGTGGTTTTAAGATATTTTCAAGGACAGCTTTCCACCTGTCTGCCTGCCTGCACAGTTTTTACCTGTTTTTGCATTCTTAATCTGATACTTTGGCGTCAAGCTCTGGCAAGCATGGATTTGGGGTAATGAGTTGGGCTGGCAGCTGCAGCAGCTGAGCAGAGAGGATGCATGTCCTCATCTCCAGGTGAGAGGCAGTTCAGGCAGCTGGAAATTAATAATACCTTAAAACCACTCCAACTGTGTTCAGCAGAGGTTGTGAGCTGGAGCCCTCAGACACAAGCACCTTTGTGTGTGCTGAGACAGATGGTCTGAATGCTGCCGAGAATGTTTCCTCTGAGGTGCCTGGCACCGTCGGTTCATCCTGAAGAAGGCACGAATTAAGCACAGGCAGGGCTGCTCTGGGGCACTGAAATACCATGATGCTCTGTTTTCAGAGAGAATATTAAATCGTGGTGTAGCTCTTTGGCTGCATGAATAGAGAACAAGGTGGAGTCTCCCTGAAAAGGAGTCTGTATGTGGATGCTGTCAAGTCATTTGGGTTTATTTATCATTACGAGGAAGGAATGGAAGTACACTGTATAGCTCAAATTATCTTGTTCCCACAGTTTGGCTTTATTATATTGTCTGCTACCAAAGCAAAATACTTGTGAGTAGGTTATTCACGGCTGAAACCTTATGCAGGACTTATCTGTGAGAAAACAGATAATATTAACATCCACCCCACCCCCCCACCTTTTTTTTTTTTTTTACAGTGGTGGTCGCAAAATTACTACAACTGGTAGAAATTTTAATGTGGTGGACAGTGTGATTATTTCAGATGACCAGAGATCAAACCTCACCGTAAGTTTTAATCTCCTTTACAATACCAAATAGAGGTCTCTTGAGGGATTAGATTTTGTTCCTAAGGCTTCAGGAGAATCTCAGTGTTTTTCAAACACTTGCAGGCATGCATCAGTCACCCTACTGATATAAATATGGCCACTTGTAGGATTCCAGCTGCACACATTCTCAGTATGAGGTCATGGATACACATAAGCTACTCTCCTGTGTAATTCCCTGAACCTTTTTTCTGTGCTGTAGAGACTTGTTTCAAATCTGTCCTTTTTAAGTCTCCTCAACCTCAGTATATGGGTCTGTTGGAGGAGGGGATGGTGTTCTTCTCTCTGTCTTTATGTTGAGAGCCCAAATGTTGCCACTGCCCCAGCAAGTGGCAGTGGACTGGGGCTATGTTGGGATGAAACCCTTTCTTTGAGGCTGTGAGGAGGTAGGCACCTGGGCTGGCAGCACTGAGACCAGAAAGCAGCAGCACCACTCCATGGAGTAAACAATGGGGTGACTGTAGCAACCCCCCTCTTTCAGAAGTTAAATTAGGGAGAGCCAGTGCCCAAGGGTGCTCTTCTCTTGTCACCTGCATTCAGTGGAAGGAAGAAGAAATCACTGTCACTATTCCTGTCTCACTGCAGGAAGTAGCTGCCTTAGCAATGTGCAGTCAGCCTTAAAGCAGTGTGCAGAGTGTGTGATAAATGTGCTTAAAGGTAGACACAGGCTCAATACAGACATTTTTCCAGGTGCTCTGCGTGCAGCCCTGATCACAGAGAAGAGGTTTAGCAGGTATCTGTGTGAAGTCAGAAAGACATTGAAATGATTTTGAGTGCCTCTGTTTGTAATTGTACCCACTGTTGAGTACTTAATGATTGTTACTGCTTTGCTATTGCATTTCTAGATCTCTTGGTGTCCTGAAAATAAATCTGAATATCATTACCTAACGCCAAGCCTGAGCCATGCAACAGAGGGTAAAGTTGTTGATATGATGTTTAAAGTGGAAACTACCTTTATACCGTGTGTCAAATTACACTATCACCCTGACCCAGTGTTCATTAACTACCAGTTGCACACTGAGCTGGATCCTGATCTGGAATTAAAAATATATGTAAGTTTGAAAGTAGTAAGCCTGTAAATCCTTATTTTAAATAGCTATTTGGAATGATTATATTTCTTACTATATTTAGTGACAGTTTATTATCTTCATTTTTTTCTCTCTAGAAAGAAAATGACAACTTGAATATTTCTAAAACAGAGATAGAGGTTTATCTGTCATATATGAATGGTGCACAGACCAAAAAGGCATGGTTCAGTGTCCAAAATATTACCAAAAAGCCAGACCGTAGCACCATACTGTGCAAGTTCAAAAGGGAAGAAAAGATTGACTTTTCCACAGTGAAAGTTTTTGTAAGTAGAATTTCCTTTTGTTGCAATTCAACAGCGTTTGGATGTTTATACAAATGTAGTAAGATGGAGCATTAATGCTGTTGTCATTAATGTTCTTTATAGAGGGAGGAACTGGATGTGTTTTCTGCTCTCCTGGTACTTGCTAGTACAGTTACCTTCCTCCTGTCGAAGTGTGCCTGCCTGGCTTAGGTACAGTCCTGAGTTCATTTACTCCCTGGTTAGCTCTGTAGTGCCAGAGGTAGGCTTTGCAGCCCAAACTGAGCTCCAGGAGAGCAGTAGCTTGTCACACCTCTAGCTGTTGCACAGAGATCACTGATACACATCACTGGCTCCAGGAGAGCCCCTCATCTTAGATCTGTAAGCACTCTGCTACTGCAGTGTGGCCATTCACTTTTTCCTACTAAAGTAGATAAGGATCTTTAACAGTGCATAGGGATCACCACCAGGATGGAAGAGAAAGCATTTCTGCATGAAAAAGGGGGAGGCATTCATTGTGCACTGGGATGGCCAAAATGCTTTGAACATATGGCACCGAGCCTGGCCCAAATATAAGAATGTTACCATGGATGTCAAAGCTAAATGGCAGCTTAAGATATTTCCTCCATGAATAAGATGAAGACATGAATTTTTTAAAATGCAATCATCACCATTTATGAGGGAGAAAAATGATGCCAGACTTACTGCCGAGTATGGTGATATAAAACTGAAATAACTCTATTGACTTCAAGGCATATGGCTCATAGTAAAGATTAACGAAGCTATTCTCAATTTCTTATCACTGTTAACTGATCCTCCATCTGTGGATCCTGCCGTCTGAGCTACTTAAGGCATGGAAAAGCCTTTCTAGATTGGTGTTGCATTTAAATATTAACGTTGTCTTGCAGTATCACGTGCTCATCCTGCAAGCTTGGTAGGAGTGACTGTCATAGAAAAGGTCACCACTTTGCTAAGGCAGATGAAATGCAATAGTTACAATGTAACATTTCATTTCTGGTACCTTAAAAATTGTTTTTTCCAACATGAAATAAAATGTAAAAGTAGGAAAACATTGCAGTGCTATAAATAAATCTTCATAGAAGAAGTAGGGCCACTCTGAAGAAACGATAACCTGGATATAAAAGATAGGTATGGCCCAAGAATAAACGTTTGTCCCGCCTTAGTTTTCAGGAAGAAAGAGGATATTGAGTGTAGGGTTAAAGACGGGATGATCAGTCTGAACGGAGGTGTCAAAGAAGAAAATGCTGTTCTTGTAACAGAAGCAAGATTCAGATAGATCAAGGGGCTCAAGACAGCAGGAACAGCATCATTCCCATCACAGCACCGAGGAAGAACTGGCAAATGATACTGTAGGCTTAGTAGGAAAGATTTTAAATAAAACTGCAGTCAGGAGTTGTGCTGTATGACTGGAGAGCAGCAAATATAAAACCAGTATTTAAAAGAAAAAAAAAACCCAGCTAGGCAAATGGAGACTTGCTGGTTTAATCCTAGCTCTGCGTAAAGCTTTATAATGTATTTTGAATGAAGGACTCATTAAAGACTTGGAGGTAAATGGAAAATGGGATAATTGTTAACTACTTTTTAATAAAAGCAGAATGTGCTAGATATCTTTATTTTGTAAGATGAATTATTTCCTCAACAACAAAAGAGTGGTAGTTCACATGCACCTGGAAGCCATTCAGTAAACTACTTAACACGGTGATTATGAAGATGCTAGGGATTAGAAAAACTGGATGCTGTGTGTGGGGAGCTGATTTTGGGCAATGTTGATTTTTATACAGATATTATTTAATATCGTTAGTAACTTGAACACAAAACCAAGGCATACACTAGTAACATTTGCTGATGACATAAATCTCAGAGGCATTACCAGTCCAGAGGAGGTTTTATAATGTTATGGAGAAAGAATGAAATGAATTTAAGAATAGGAACTGGATGAATTTAGGTGTACCATAATTAGTCTGTGATTCATAAGCAAGATAAATAAAAGATAAGGAAAGAAATAGGGCCACTGAATAGGAAGGTTATGGTGACGTTTAAAGATAATCTAAATTTGAGCTGAAAATTAGATGAATGCTTTGTGTCAGTTTTCAATAAGCAGGGATGAGTAACAGAAATTTCTACTTTAGGAATGCTTTGGTTGGACATGACTAGTGCAGAAAGGCAGGTGTACTACTTCTGAGATGGTTAATGTATTTAACCACCAAAGCATTTCAGCCTTGGAAAAGGCAAATGGAATCTTTGGAAAGCTCAGACCAAAAGTATCTCATTTAGGAACTGTGAAAATATATAAACAACTGAGGGGAAAAAATCTTTTGATGGAAGAAATAGGTCTGCTTTGTTTTCTGGTTTTGTAGCCCCAGGAATAGGAAGGCTGTGTCCTTCAGCCCTGTGGGGTTTCTTTGCTTGCTTATGTCCGTGTAGCTGCGATGTGACTATCCTGTTGGCAGTCTCTAGCTGCCCTGGCTGCTCCTCTCCTGTGACAAGCCAGTGATTGAAGTCACCAGATCTCTGCCTTCCCTACTGTAACCCAAAATAATTTCAACCCAACTCTCCTTTTCAATTATCTCAGGCTCATTTCTATCCCTGGCACTTGGTGGTATTCTTTTTCTGTGTCAAAGCGTGTTCTCATTATGTTCTGTTTATAGGTTTAGCTGCCCTTTATTTATGTGTTTTCATAGTCCTCTTTGAGATACTCCTTTGTGAAATTTTTTGTGCCATAATTATCAGTGGTGAATGCCTCAGTTCAGCATCTGGCAGACTCCAGCACTTTCATGTATTCCTAAGAATTAATGTCTGTCCTGCCTTTGACAAGCCCAGGGCTTGCTGGGGGATGTTGTACGTGTATTGTATGTTGTATTTGTTCTTAAGTGGACCTTCAAGAATGCCCTACATTCTACATGAAGAGGTTGAAACTTCTGCAAAGAAACAGGGAAGAGGGCTGTGGATCAGGTGTCTTATCAAAAATGTTACTTCCCTTGTTATCAGCTTAAGTCTTACCTTGCTTTTCTGCTCAGCAGAGTAACACACTGAGTGCAAAGGAATGTTTTTAACTATCAACACGCACCTTCATCACTTCAAAATGCCAGACCATTCAGCAACAGTTCTGAAGTGCATGAGCCACTTGGCCAGATTCTGCCCTTCATGTGAGGGCTTTTGTTTGCAGTGACAGCAATGACAAAATTCAGTGCTTCATGACAACCTCCAAAATTTTCTCTTGTCACTGCTTTGTTACCCTGCTTAAACATGAAATTCAGTAAAAGTTAAGTTTGTGTTGGTTCATGTATGTTTTCCTGAATTGCTGCCGTCTTCCCAATAATCTGGAGAACTAGGGTCCTTCATATGCCTCAAATGCATATTTTTTAATATACATTAAATGTCATTTTAAGCACTGACACAGTGCCTATTCTCTATTAACACAGACATTCTTTTTCTTCAGGTCAAATTAGGAAACTTTGAGCATGAAGTCAAACCAACATCATCACACATATATTTATATGTTCTTATTTTGCTACCTATTGTAGTGGGTGTCATTATAAGTAAGTACAATTACGTGTTTTCAGTTTTTGATTTGCTGAAGGGTATAATCATGAGATATAAACACATACACGTGCACACGTAAATGTTTGGGACTACCACAAACAGTCTAGTGGTTTTCCCCTGTTTCCAGTAAGAGTAGACAAAGTTAACTCTGGTCTGGTGGTGAAGTCCATCTTGTTGGACTGCAGCGTGTTTCATCTGTTTTGCTGGGATTACTCACCATCATTTAGTGAGGCAAGCCCTAGGACTGACATCCTTGTGTCACAGCTTGGGCCCTTCCAGCTGTCAGAGCTGGGCTTCCCTCCCACTTCTGGGAGATGTTCCCTAACAAACTGCTTATCCTCAGGCACTGTGGGGTTTCTGCTCAGTCTCGTTTGGATCATTCATGAATCTGTAGGTCATTACTAAATTAAGAAGGGTAAATAGTTATCTCCTCATTTTGTCACTCTGTTTTTCTATATCTTTTGACCTACTTATATATTTGATAAATTTCCATTTATTGTAATAAGGTTGGGGATTTGTTCTTCTGTTTGTTTAAGTTTCTTTTTAAAAAGTTCATTACCTTTACAGGAACCATATCTCATGCCTTTACTTTCATTAAAAAAGCTTTAGAGAAGTTAACAATCTAGAAGTGGATTTCCTGTTCAAAAGAACTATTTTTCCTGTTTAATCAGTGCTACTTCAAGTAGGTTGCTAGTAGATGAAGTGGTTGTTAGATTTTGTGTCTCACTGTGCAGGTTGTACATAGCAGGGTGTGCTGTACTTTCAAACAAAGTTAGATTGACAATTCTAAGACCTTGTTACAAGGAATTTTTTTTTGTTAAACGTGGGTTTAGATCCAGATAACTGGGGCTCAAAGGTACTAGCACACTGACAACAGTAAAAGCAGCAGTTCTGGCGAGTGCAAGTGTATATTAATCTTTCTGTTTCTTAATATTAAAATATGTCTTGTATAGGGGTTGTCTGTTCTGCAACTTCTGTACTCAGAATGTTTTTCTTCCTTTTTAGCGGCATTCATAGTTACTAGATACAAATCCAAAGAGTTAACTCGTAAACAGAGTCAGCAACTTGAACTGCTGGAATATGAAATTCGGAAAGAAATACGCGAGGGTAAGTCTGAAGAGCTTTGTAGAGCTTAAGTACAGTATAATTTCTGAACTGAAACTGTCAAGAACTTCACATTCTATAAACATTTTAATTTTGTAGCTGTTAGACTATTTTTGTGTTGTATCAGAGTTCCCCTTTAATGTTGGTGTGCACTGCAGCAGCAGATAGCACTGAGCTAATAGGATTACATATAATATTTCCTTCAACAAAAGTGAAAAAAAATGGATTGGTACTTTCCTGCTCACAAGAGTTTCAGTTACAAAAACAGCCCCTCTTGCCTGGAAACTGTTTTTTATGGAACATGTCTTTGGGCCAAGTTATAATTGTGAAGATGATTTTGTGTCAACTAAACTAACTCTGGGTGGGGGGGTGGGTGCTTTTTCAGGATTTGCTGAACTGCAGATGGATGAATTAGACGTGGTGGATAGTTTTGGAACTGTTCCCTTCCTTGACTACAAACACTTTGCTCTTAGAACTTTCTTTCCAGAGGTAAATATTTACAGCTCTTTCAGTTGTCAGCCCTGCCTAATAATGAAAATCTGTGAAGGCCAGGGTCAAATAACTCAAGTAAATACTACACAGTAATTGCACATTGTTTTCACAAGAAACTTTTCTTAAATCAAGAATTACCAAAGAACACTTAAGGCTTTAAATCTCTATATTTAACCAAGTCTAAATGCTGTAGATAAAGCACCATTGTTGAATTTTCAAGGGTTGTGTATGCATCCGTTTCTTTTTTGCCCAGCCTCACCAAGCTGCTTGCCTTTCAGGCCACCCTAACTAAGCTATAATTTATCCATTGCTTTTTGTGTTCTCATGCTTTCACTTTCCATGCTATAGATAATTAAAGTAATAGTCAGGCTAGCTAACATGCGAGCTAGCATCATGACGCTTCCTAATTAGACTTGTGGGATGAAGAAATGGCTCTAAGGTCGTGCTGACTTTCTACTCCAAGCTGCTGACAGAAATGGTAAGACCTTGATTCAAAGGAGTGCAGGTCAAATGCTTACAAATTGCATAAGTACTTAACTACTGCCCAGTTTAGAGGTGGATGTTTTTATTGTTCTTTGGAGCAGTTTATGCCACAGTGTCAGAGGACCAGAGAGGCCTTCTCTTGAATGTTTCACCTCCCTTGTTATTTTTTTGCATATGTGGCACATTATGATGCTGATAAGTGGGTTTGCCACAGCTTTCAAAATTACATCATGAAGCTAACCAGTGCTTACTGGCATTTGCTGATTGGCAGAAGCTCTCATCTTAACTAGTGATATTTTGCTGTGTAACTGACACCAATGACTAGAAACCCTTGGTTAGTGCTGTGGTGTTTTAGGTTACAGCTGGTATGCATGTGAATTATCTACTAGTGCTAAATGTGTAACTTGTCACTGCTGTGGCCCAGTCCTGCAATCTTATCTGCATAATTTCAATTTATTGCCTTATATGATCCCACTAAAAGCTCGTTGTGATAAACACGTTGTGATAATGCAAAACTGGGGCCTTTTCTTGTACAACACCAAATACCAGATATCAAGGCAGAATAATATTTAACAATTACATCTGCATAATCTGTGTACACTTTGTGTCCAGTTCTTACACCAGAGGAAATGGGGAACATCTCTTTTGGTACTGCTGTGATGCCCCCAGTCTAATTGGTATGGGGTCACTAGGAGGTTTGAAAAAAATGAACCAAGGAAAATATTATTTTCAGCATCTCTTTCCTTTCAGTTTGTTTTGTTGCCAGACGTATTAGCATTAAAATAGTGTTTTTATTTTTAGGAATATATATTTTCCTAGTGATAGTCCCCTGTCAAAAGAGTAACAATCTTTAGAAGCTGTCTGGGTGGAAGTGCTTTGCTGTATGCAAATAAAAAGGTATGAAAAAAGGCACAAAGTCTGCCACTCTGTTGCATTATGTGAGGTCAGAAAGGGAAGAGCTTCTCTTTTGCCTTGGTGAGTCTCATGCCACTGCACATCCTGGAAATGATTCCAATTGGGTTTTGTCTCAGTTTCAAATACTGGTATCACAAGGGTAAACTTGCCGCTATTAGCTCTCTACAGACACGCGCTGTCAGGCAAGTTATTTAATGTATCGTGTACCAATTTTTCCTGCTAAGTGCTTATCGTTTACATTGTGGGGGTGTTCAAATATGCCTTGTGCTCTGTGAATGTGGTAGGAGAGCAGCACTCTGCTGAACAAATATTATAGATGAACAGAACAGGCAGTGGGGTAGTAGGTGGCAGCCAAGTGTCAGAAGGGTGGCCAGAAAGGTCTAAGTGACAAACAGCCACTTCCCTCACTAACTTCACATGTTTGAATGATGTCCGTATTGTTGCTCATTCTGCCTTCCAGTGTGTTCGATGGGCTTTGTCTCATCTAATCTGTTTAAACATGGACATCAAAGCTGTTCACTGAGCATCTTCTGTAGTCAGTGCAGAGACAGGCAGCTCAAGAAAGTGATTCATCCCACTCGCCTGAGACATCTGTCTGAGGATGGGATGAGTTGCTTAAAGAGGGAGTCAGATAACTAAAATTAAGAGTGATGGACCCCATCTTCATTTTGAACTTCTAGCTTCCTGCTGCTTCGATTTTCTGTATTTAATCTGGCTTGATAGCTTTTGTTTTGTGCTTAATCCTTGTAGGTGTTAAATGGATATTACATCTATTCTTAAAGTATTCCTTATGTTCAACCTGATTTTTGCTTTACTTGTTAAATTTGGATTATCATTTCTGTTTTCTCTCAATTTCCCACATTGGTTTAATGCTATCATGCTTGTTCCCTGTTCACAAGCATTTTTAACCTTTAACATGGTTCTGGTTGTTTTACTGTGTGTATGTGTTTTATTGGTAGGTGGTGTAAGGGGTACTGAGGAAATTCTGAAAAAATGGGAATAGCCAGTAGAGGAAAAGGAAGAAGAGGATGGTAGGGGAGAAGAGAACAGGAGGCATGAGGAAAGGGAGGGGTGAAAAATCAGCTATGTAGGTGAAAAATCAGATGTGAGCCAGCATTGTGTGCTTGCAGCCCTGAAGGCCAACAGTGTCCTGGGCTGCTTCAAAAGAAGTGTGACCAGCAAGTCAAGGGAGATGATTCTGCCCCTCTACTCCACTCTGGTGAGACCCCACCTGGAGTACTACATCCAGCTCTGGGGTCCCCAGCACAAAAAAGACAGGGACCTGTTGGAGCAGGTCCAGGGGAGCACCTTAAAAATGATTAAAGGGATGGAACACCTCCCCTATGAGGACAGGCTGAAAGAGTTGGGGTTGTTCAGCCAGGAGAAGACAAGGCTTTGGGGAGGCCTTATTGCAGCCTTTCAATATAAAGGAGGTTTATAAGAAACACAGAGAGAGACTTTTTACTAAGGCCTGTAGTGGCAAGGTGAGAGTCAATGGTTTTAAACTGAAAGATAGTAGATTTAGACTGGACTTAAGGAAAAAAGTCTTTATGATGAGGCTGGTGAAACACTGCAACAGGTTGCCCAGAGAAGTTGTGGATGTCTCATCCCTGGAAGTCTTCAACATCAGGTTGGACAGGACTTTGAGCAGCTTGATCTACTGAAAGATGCCCCTGCCCATGGACTAGATGATCTTTGAAGTTTCCTTGCAACCCAAACCATTCTGTGATTCGATGATACTATAAGGAAACTAGGGGCTGCCAGCATCACAGATAAAGCAGATGACAGTAAATATTAATGTGAATTTGTTGCACAAGGTGCTGCTTTGGGAACATAGAGCTGTGTTGGGACCTTACAGGCTGTAAGAGTCAGCCAAGAGACATTAACAAAGTATCTGAGGGTATCTTCCCTCTGTTGTGAGAGCTTTCTCTAGGACTGGATGTGTGGGGGCACCTGTGCCTCTCTGGAGGCTGACAGCATGGACCTCCTGGAGAGTTCATTAGTGAGCATTCATAAAGTGCCTTGGAGTGAATGAAGGCAGATGGACTCAAGTGTCACTGTTACAGGAACCCCATATACCAAAGGCTGTTGCTGCTGGCAGCACCCCTTGCACAGCAGCACACTTGCAGACAAGGGTAATAAACAGCTTTTCCTGTGGAGCATTAGTTGCCTGCAGCTCAGCAGCGTAGAGTAGCTCACACGGTAACACTCAAATCAACACCAGGTCATCTTTGAGAGTTCACTTCTCAGTGAACCTTGGCAGCATCTTTGCAGTAGTTACTGTGTAGAGCTTTGATACTGTAGCTGTGTTAGGAGCCAGCATTCCCATTGCTTTATTTCCAGTTGTGTGCCATCAAGAACATGCTCGGCATGTTTAACATACATGTGTTACAAACTTTTGGTGTACGTAAGAATGATAAATATCACCTGTCTTATATTTTAGTCAGGAGGCTTTGCATCCATCTTCAGTGAAGACATGCCCCAGGTAAGTTGCTGTAGTGTGATATGCCTTAATTAATAAATACTTTTTCAAGAGTGACTATGTCCCTTATCTCAGTGTTGTCCTAGAACACGTCAGATTGCATTTTCAATATGTCCCTTTCCCCCCATGAGGACGGTTGCATGAATTTATATATAAAAAGAAAATTACATGTAAGATGCTGTTACCCAGTGTATATTATGACTTATTTAAATAAAATAAACAGAATCTAGTCACAGGAAATGACAGGCAAACTTAACTATTAGCATTACTTTGTGTGTATGACAGGCATTGTATGCTCTGCATGTGTGAACTCTGTGTTGTACACAAACACAAATGCATCTTTGGTAAAATCCTGAAACTCATGAGATAAATGCAAAATTCCCACTGATTTAACTGAGGCCAGGATCTTATCCCATAGTTGCTTACCATTTTTCTGAGCATGAAGAATCCATCACAGCCAAACTACAGTTTGCTTATTTGTGTTTAACTATTCCAGAGCAGAGACCAAACGAGCAAGGATGAAAGCTTCAACATGTTGCATGCTTTAATTTGTAACAAGAACTTTCTTGTTACTCTCATTCACACCCTTGAAAAGCAGAAAAATTTCTCTGTGAAAGACAGGTATAGTATGATTATGCTTATCATCTTCAAGACAAAGAATTAGCAGGAAAAAAACAACATTCATTGTAGTACACAAATGTAATTTCTGCTTCTTGCAAAACAAGCTTGCATTACTCAGGAGCATTTTTCCATCTTACCCATCTGCACACACTGAGGAAGAAAAAACATTGCCATTAAAACAAGCCATTAAAGAGAAATCAGAATGTTTGTACACGTAAACAAAGAGGCAAAGGAGCAGGAAAACTCACTTCAAAACTGTAAACACTTCCTG
Source organism: Brachypteracias leptosomus (assembly GCA_013401335.1). Taxonomy (NCBI): domain Eukaryota; kingdom Metazoa; phylum Chordata; class Aves; order Coraciiformes; family Brachypteraciidae; genus Brachypteracias; species Brachypteracias leptosomus. Next base: position 30,231 of record VYZX01021391.1, on the reverse strand, counting down.
CAGTTAGATCAACAGTTCTGCAGTTTAGAAATGTTCTGTCACTGAAGCAGGTGTTGTTCTGCAGAATTAAATTTAGAGACACAAATTCTGTGTTTAAAAAATAATAACGAGCAGATGGACTTGCATTTTTTATATTTTTGCAGCAATCATTGGACAGTTTTTATTCCTTCGGAGGGAAAACTTAGGATATGAGCTACACTAAAGTGTGTTTCATTTATTAAAGATGTCTGGGAAGAGAAATTCCAACTATTATAGCATTCTTTTTTCTTTTCTTTTTTTTAACAGGTGCTTGTTTGCATCCTTCTTGACCATTGCACTACAAACCAAGCTAGTTTATCTAACCCATATTTTGGAAGTGTTGACAAAGGACTTGATGGAGCAATCAAGTAATGTACAGCCTAAGCTCCTGCTCAGACGGACAGAATCTGTGGTAGAAAAATTGCTGACAAACTGGATGTCTGTCTGCCTTTCTGGATTTCTCCGGGTACGTGTGCATCTTTTCACTACATAAGATATGACAAAGAATTTTTAAAACTGATTTCTTCCATCAGCGTTGTTGGAGGGATAAATTTAAAGCATTCGGTCTAACATTTAACATTAATAATGGGCAATCTTCTAGTTTAGGTGACTTAGGTAGCTGTCATCAAGGGGATGTAGGAAAAGAGTATGTCTGTGAGAGATGATCATGTCATTTACTTGGCTGAGATTTGGATAATTTTTCAATTCTAGCATATCTTTTTCTCATGTCAGACATATTTCATCTCCATGAGATGTATTGTGATCATAGGGACTTGCAACCACACTTGTTAAAATGCAGCTGTGCTTTCCATGCAAGCTACTGGAAAGTTACCCCACAATGGAGATTTAAGGAATACCATCTTCTGGAAAATTAAACTTATTAACCTCCAAACTTTTTAACCTCCAAGCAGCATTGCAGATTTCACGAACTAAGTGACTTCAAGTGGAAACAAAATAAGCAAACAAAATTTTCTTTCATTTTATTTTTTGCTTATTTTAGCCCACTTGGTAGCACTTCATTCTTGGTTCCAGTCCTTGATTATACTTCCTGCTTCTCTTACCAGTGTGATGTTACTGTACTGTTGGTATTATTCATATCAGTCCTTGCATTAATACAGCAGCAGAATTGTTTGAGGCTCAGCACTGGTTTCCTGAAATCCCAGGAGAGAGCCAAGGAACTGTCAGAGATCTGTTCTCTACACACCAGTCATCTTTACAGAGCTGTGCTAGTGAAACGCCTTAGCCAGGCTGCAGGAATGGTGTCGTGGAAAGAAAGATCCATCCTTCCTTTCTCAGGTGCTTCCCTGAACCCTGGGGTTCAGGCAGGTGAGGGAAACCCCAGTTTCATTCCCTCTTTTGCTGATATACCAGTGTATGTCCCACCACCTTGCTCCCAAGGCTTTTTTTCAGGGACAACAAGGGGAGACGCTAATTCAAAAGGAAACTAGTTGTTAGCTTGTTTTCTCACAAAACTGAAAAAGGAAGAAATAGCTGAAGTATGGCTGTGAACACATGCATGTCCCACCCCCCACGCACTCTTTGGTGGAACTGGGAAGCGTCTGCCAGGTGGAGTAGGAGCAGCTTGTCTGTAGTGTGCTTGTGCACAGCGAGAGGCTGTGAGCTATCTTGGCTCACACTCCAGCTGTCCCTCGCTATTCGTGTGAGACTTTCACGCCGAAATACAAAGGATGGAGGTTAAACAAATAGCTAGATAAATCTGCGCAGAGGGATTTTCTTTTCTAATTGCAAGGTAATGGGTTGGTTAAAAGGAAATAACTTAATTTGTTACACTTGATTTTTTTCTACTTATTCATGCCCATTCAATGAGTACCAAAATAAACATGTTCCTTCTGTTTGTTTCATGTCCTAGGAGACAATTGGTGAACCTTTCTATTTGCTAGTGACAACCCTCAATCAGAGGATAAACAAAGGACCCGTTGATGCAATAACTTGCAAAGCCCTGTACACGCTTAATGAAGACTGGCTGCTGTGGCAAGTGTCTGAATTCAAAACAGTGGTATGTTTGCCAGTTTGTGCTCCCTCCAAACACGGACAACTACAATGTTTTCTCTCTTGCTAGGAAGCTAAATTAAGGCTCTTAGGCACTAAAGTGATAGTTAAGTACCCAGATAATCAAATTGCTATTGCTGACAAAGTCTCAAAACACAGTAGAGTTTAACTAGCTGGTATTTCACCAGGATACATTTCACAAATAGCACTCACTCTTCGCTCCGCAACGTGCCTTAGTCACCAAAGGTTAGCATTAATGAAGTCTCAGGGTATTAAAAGTCTATCTTATTTTAAAGTGTACTACAAAAATATAAACATATGCTTAGAATTTAAGCTAAATTGCACTTTTACAATGAATGACAGAATGGAATGCAAAGGTTTTCTTTTTCTATTGTGTTTACTTGTGGCTAATGTTCAGATAGCCGTAGGTTTCCATGTTATTAGCTCCAAATTAGCTCCACATTAACATGGTTACAGTCTGGTGGATTTTAATTAGTTGCTTGGTTAAAAACAAGGTATCTGGGAAGCCTAGCTAAGTTTCACCATAGATTTCTTGCCTTTCTCAAAGCAACTAAAAACTGCTTCCTATTTTACAGTAACACCCAGAATTCTTTGAAAGCTAGAATTGCCTTACTGATTGTCATTCTGACACTGAGAGGAGAAATGACAGCAAGGATTATTGCACTTTGTAGCATGTAAAAATTGTGACTTTTTGAGTAGGAGGTCTGAAAAAGGTTTTCAGAATAACCAGAGTACTCTTTCTTCCAGAATTTCCAAGTGGTTTTGAGTCTGAGAACTTTTAATATTTAGGAGTATCAGAAATGCAATTGAGTAGTGGGCTTCAGAGCTTGGGAGCAGAAACTGCCAGGGCAGCAACTGCCGTTGCAGGGACACTGCAAGTGCTGGTGGCTTTAGAGGAGAATTCAGTCCTTTTCAGAGCCTGTATCCTGAGCCTCAGGTAGGGCTGGAGCTTCCCAGTCTGCCCATCTTCCATTTTTGCAACAAGAACCTGGGTATCCTAAGATGCCACATACTGGAGTAGACTATATGGGCCTGGAAATTTTGACTGATCAGCAACCTGTTTAACTTAGCTCACTGGGTCATGTAGGAAGCTCACTGAAATTGCAACCTTTGTGTGAAACATTTCTGAATTGTAATTTTCTGCTGAATGCTGTTGGACTGACCGATTTATAGTCAAATCTTCTTATAACTATTTACAAAGCTGCTGTTGGAATCTTCATTTGAAGGTATGTCAAGCTAAGTTACCACAGTGTGCATTTGGAAAGGAAGTTTGTGAGTAAAGATGAAATGCATTATAACGTATCTCTGGCTTCCTTGTTTGTGCTGTGCACTCTGGCATGTGTTTGGGATCCAGGGTAAGTTTAAACATACTGCTATATATAGCCATAGGATACAAAACCCAGTAGTTACGCAGAGCAACAATTTTCAAGCAAGCTCAATATGCCTGTTACCAGTAGACTGTGCAGGAACATCTGGTCCTGTGGAATTGATTGACTTTTCTTATTTATAGCACAAATTCAAATTGAGAGCACCCTGGGGGGATAGCTGACTGAAACTGCTGAACACTGCCTTAAATACTTCTTCTAGTGCTACTTCTATGCATGCAGTCACTGATAAGGTCTTGTGGGCAGCCTGCAATGAAGAGGAGAGAGGGAAGTGGTCTGAAGGACTTGGTATCAGTGGAGAAGGCTGTCTGCAGATGGATGAGGAAGTGAGAGAGTAGATAGCCTTTCTCAAACATTGTTTGCTGCCTTTGTAGTTTGTATTCCTGCTTTTAAATAGAAGGTAATGATACTGTTGTAGGGTTAGTAAGTCAGCTTACCCCACTAAGGTCCAGCAGTTTATTGGACTTAGTTGAGAAAGGACTGAATGTTCCCTTTAAAGCCATCAGAAAAGGATTGAGGATCCTGTAGTGAAATTACAGGATGGAGCCCAAAGACTCAAGTTCTGGCTGGACAGGGAGACACTTTTGTTTGCTATTTTGTCCAAGATTTATGCTGTCAACTAAAACTATGCTGTGAAAGAGATTTAGGTGGAACAGTGAGGCTTTCTGGGCTGGAGAAGCAGGCCAGCTGTGCATGTTTTCTTTTGAAGAATAGCACTTTAACAGGATGCTAAAGTGGAGGGAGTCAGCTTTTCTTCTCTCGCTATCACCACTTCACATGCACTGCAATGACAGGCAGGACTTTCGAGTGCACAGACAGGGAACCAAGTATTTTCTCCTTTCTTTGGAAGACAATTTCTGCCTAAAGGATTGCAGGTTTTGTTTTTTGAATGGAATAAATGTTGAGCTGAACTTTCAAATGCATTTGCACATTTGCTCACTGCAGTTACATTCTGATTCTTGCAGTATTTTGTTGGTATTTCATTTTACCCCTTTCCACAACCCCACAATAGCATTACATTAAAGCCTACCTGTCCAGAGCAAAGTATAAAAACACAGCCAAAAAAAGGGTGATAGAAGGATACTGAAGTACATGGCCCTATTTTTAAGCTATGTAGGTACTTAAAGACTCAGCAATTCACCTGGAAGGGAGTTCAGCTCCCAAATCAATGGCAGGGCACAAACAAGGGTATAGGCACCCTGCATGTGAATCTCTTCTTTCAGAATTGGGACTTAGTTCCAAATCAATAATAGCAGGGTACAGTCAGACTCCTAAAACTCAGGGGGAGATCCACAGCTCTTCTCCTGAAAACACCACTATGCAGGTAAACTCTTGGGACAGGAGAAAGAAGAGGCACTAGATATAGAGAAAGAAGGGAGACATTTTCTAAATTTTTTTTAACAGGAAAAAAAGACAACTAAGAAACGTGTTGGTTTTGAATTGTTTTAGGACTGTCCCTTGGCTGGGCCCCATGCCTTTTTTAAAAAGGCCACAGACCTTGGGACCAGCCAAGCCCCTACTGTTACCCCTCTCTGCTGGAAAGGATCGGGTATTGAACAGAGATAGGCTGCTGAAGTAAATGCTCAAGCAGAGGAATTGAAGGAAAAATGTTTCTAAAAGCACTTGTCCAGTGTGAGCTGAGGAGCTGTGCGGTTTCCCACTGTGCTTATATTTGAGCGTTAAGTAATAAAACTGCCTTGAAAGAGACTTGGATGTGTGGTGGAGCCTTTTCAGAGGCTGAGGAGGCAAGCCTGCTTTCTCCCAGGGAGACAAGCAGCTGCACCCCTCCGTGGATAATTTGCTCAATGTCTGATGAAGAAGCGCAATGCACAGCTGAGCGTCAGCATTTCACTGAAGTGTTTCATTTTCAACAGCAAAGCTACACAATGCCAGCCTGGCATGGGAGAAGTTCTCAGTGGAATCTCTCCTCTGGAAAACCAGGGGAGACTTCTTCATGTGATAGACTTTCCAGCATTCTTTTAAATAGTTACTGCTTATTAAAAAAGGGATTTGAGCTGTTGAATTCTTTGCTGAAATGAGTTTGCTTTTTAGATGGGAAGAAATGATCTAATTCACCTGTTTAGGCCACTGCCTTTAATTGGAAGTGGAGCAAGGCCACATGGTGGAAGGTTGTTTAAAGCCTTCAACCACTTTATGAGTTAAAAGTGGGGTGTTAAAAGAAGTGGGAGGGCTGTAAGGGAGTAAAGCAGAGACAGGGAAGCCACTTTCCTAATAAGACGCCATGGTTGTGGTATTATTAGGCACATTTTGTGAGAGATAAGGAAGCTATTAAAAGCATGTGACATATGGGGATTTTCGTCAGCAGGAAAGGACAGAGCAGCCCTCACTAGGAAGCCAATAGTGCAGATGTTGGCTACAGGAGTGTCTTCTGAAATAGATACAGATTGAGCACCACCGTAGCATCCAGAGTACAACCCTGGCTTTATGTAGTGCTCTCCTAGCCTAAGTTTAACTCCTGGAACATTTTCTATGCCAATTTGTTAGCTGTTCTATAACCTCTTCATGGTAACTGTTCTGTCTGCTACATCTGATTTTTCCTGTTTATGATATTTCATAGCCTGGGAGATAGGGGAGTAGGTTTAAGGCAGTTTTGTTGTGCTGCACGTCATGGTACTGTCTCTTTTATGTAAATTATCTAACTTTTACCAATCAACATTTTTTCTTATTTTTTCAGTCAATCTGATAAATGGAAATGCTTTTTTCAGATGCATAGCTGAACAGGGAACTGGGTAATGAATAAGAGCCCTTGAATATTCCAGATTATTTTTCTATATATCTAAGAAAATACGTTATTATCACATTTCTTTATTAAACTACATCTCATTTATGATCTGCTATGGTTATTAATAGCTTTACTAAATAATTCATTGTTTGAAATTCATTTTCAAGAAAAGTACAAATCTGAAAAAACATCTGTAAGCATTGTCTTCAAATGTCATTATTTTTGTCACTGCATGAGTGAAAAGATGTTTTTAAAATTTGTTCCTTTCTTTTAGCTAGATTCCAAGCTACTTCCTGTACAAGTAATTGCAGATGCTTACCTTGTTCTTCTTAAGTAGCCTTTAACAATTTGTGCCACCCTTTGCTGAAGAGCACTGTGACTTTGTGTTGCTAATCACTAATTTCTAGTGCATGAAGTCTCTAGATACTATTGGGTTGAACCACGTTCTGTAATTTCCTCCTGAATCATTCCCTAGGTTAACTTGTATTTTTGTTTCCTTTGCAAAGTGAGAGAACTTAAAAAACGGCCTGGTGATATTTCCTCCTGATTTCCATGTGCCCTCCTGTAATTTCTCTTAAATGTTTTCTGACCTTCAGAGCTGATCATAAAAGGGCTTTCATAATTTTACAGTCATTTCTGATTCTTTTTCCAATGCTACACTTTGTGTCTAAATGCAGTGATTGTGACTGTCAGCTTCTGATTAATGGTGTCTACAGCCAGGGATTGTGCTGTCAGACAGGTTGAATCTAATTTATGAAAACTTCAGCTACAGAGGGAAGACTTAATAATAATTGGCTTTCCAAGCTCCCTATCAATTGCTTCGTCACTTACGATTAACTTCTGCAGGAAATCATATCAGCAAAACTGTCTGACTCTCTTGGTTTAGAGACTTTTATGTGTTTAAATATTTCTTCCCATTTGGCCACTTCTTTGAGTTGTGAAGTGTTGTCATTATCTTCACATTGTGAATAGTCTTGATTAAGGAGTCTGTAAATAACATGTGTTCCATGTATATAAAGGACATCTTACTCTCTTTTTACAGTCCTGTCATCCTACAGTGAGTTGAGCAGGGATGGGAGGACGCTCGCGTGCTAATAACTGAAGAGGCTGCACATTTACATGCCTCTGTGTGAGAGCATGTACTGAAAATGAAATGCAGCAGAGAAAAGACAGTTTCTCCTGACAGTCTGAAAGGAAGGAGAAATTAAGGAGATGCAGGAACATGAATATTTCAGTGTAGGAATAATGTTAGGAGGAAAGGATCAACTAGAGGAAAGAATCCTTTCAAGACTACAGACAAATCAACATCAGTTAAAGTGTGAGCAGCTACTCCAGAAAGATAAGTTTGGAGGCTAGAAGAGACAACGACTTTGATTAAATTGAGTTTTCCAAAGACAAAATACGGTTAGTCTTTTTCCACATTTTTATCCTACAAGACCATGACCTCAGGGCAGTCAAAGTCAAGGACAGGACTGCTGTCTGTTCAGTTGGTCTGTGGGCCTAACCAAGCATGACTCCCTCATTCCTGTGCCAATATATTTTTTACTAATTTTATGCATGAAATCCCAACTGGAGGCATGACATCCCGTCTGCTTCTCCTTCTACAGGCATCGTTCCCACATATCCTTCTCTTCCATTCCATCTGTCCTTTCCATGGACTCATTTTCCTCACAATTAAACATCTTGGTGTCCTGATTAAGTTACTCTCAGTTACTTCAGTTACTTCCTCATCTTTAAGAAATCCTGATCTTCATAGTTTTGTGGTGCTGTTTTTAATAGTCCTTTTGCTTCTGTAGAAACAGTGCAGTTAATTTATGTCTCATTGGACTAACTTTTTTTCACCACTAGTGTGTCGTAATTTCCACTCTTGCTGAAAAGAGTGCAGAAATAACGTTCTACAACTATTCATAACTACCCATTTTTCTAATAAGAGAGAAAAGTTGTCCCTGCAGCAACCTGGACAGAGGTTCTTTCCTTCACATGACAGCAGGGGAAAAAAAAGTTTTTAGTTGCTTCCTCTTTTAATGATTACTCCTTCACTGAGTCACACCTGCAGTTTTCTCAGTCAAAATGTACGTGTTGTACTAGAAATGTCCAACAGACAGAATGGTTCAAGTACATAGATCTTCCTGTGCCACTTGCAGTCAAATGCTGGCACCTGAAACACTTGTTTTAATTCTGTCCCAAGACATCTCCAGCAGAACTTCTGTATCTGTGTAGCTGAGGAGTGATTTATCTGCAAGGAGCAGGCTGCAGCACTGGAAATGATTGCTTTTATTGCTCGGCATTAGCAATTCTGTGCTCATCCCTTTTTTCCTGCCTTTTGGCAGTTGATCTGCCTGACCTGGCCAGAAATATGACCCAACTCAAAACATTCTCTGGAGATGATCACCCAGTGTCACTGACACCTCCCTCTAGCCCATGGTCGCCTTGCATGCGGCTTAGCAGATGGGTTGTCCCCCAGCTATGAGTAGCTGTGAGCCAAAGGGCAGGGGTGTTGTACCTGCACAGGTTGTGTGGGTGCTTGACCTGGAGTAATAACTAATAGAACAAACCACACTTTTCTGTGCAGATCTGGACCACTTTGTGTTCAGTCCGCTGCAAATGCTCTCTGTTTCCACTGCTTCTGCAGTAGCCCTGTCTCTGCTGCCTCTAGAGACATGGCTGTGTGCAGACAGGCACTGATGTCTCCAGGGGAGGTGTATTTTTTCTATGATGTGATATAAGGCACTCAGCATAATCTGCTGGTGTAAATATGCATTTTAACCCTCCTTCCTATCCACTCAAAATCAATCATGCTTACCATGACGACTTACTTAGCAACCTTATCAGATCTCTAGTCACTTACAGTTTTGCTTTTAAGGCATTCATTTGAAATAAAAGATCTGGGGTTTTTACACACATTGTAATTTTTTCTGATCTCCTGTCTTTTTTTGGTAATTTGCTGATGTAGATTTGCACAAAAGCAGAATACAAAATGCACTTTTGGAAATATATAGCTATATATATCTTTGATTCTTGAGACACGAGGAATTCTAAATATTTCATTGTGTAATTCCTTCAAATAATCTTTGTCTGAAATAGCTTTAATAATAAATATGCTGAAAATCTCTCAGGTTTGCTCTCAGAAGTGTGTAGTTTTCCTATGCCAGGTGTTCCCTGTAAGTCAGAATAACATGTATTTCTTTCCCCAGACAGTGAACATTATTTTTGAAAAAATCCCAGAAAATGAGAGTGGAGATGCCTGTCAAACTATCCAAGTTAATGTTCTGGACTGCGACACTATTGGCCAAGCCAAGGAGAAGAGCCTTCAGGCTTTCCTCAATAAGAATGGCTTTCTCTATGGTCTTCAGCTGGACGAAATCGGTCTTGGTAAGAGGGTGTCACTGTGTTATATTTTCATGGAGTTCACTGATCTGTCTGTGGAGTTTCTGTGGAGTTTTCTTGTTAGGAATTCCTATCATTGACTTTGACTTTTTTTAGCATTTAGGCAAAACGTAGCTTTTGTAAGGAATTTCTGGGGAAATACAAGATTATTTCTGCTACCAGTTAGAACACTGGAACTACATCTGCTTCGCTTGTACAAGGACTTCAGCATGCAGTTAACAAACAAATGGGGTTTTTCCGAACACATATAATTTGTATGTTCCTTTTCTGGGTTAACTAAGGTGGCCCACCCACCTAAGTACAGACAGTTGATAAATTTTGTCAGTGGGTAAGATGGCATGCCATGATTACCAAGCACTTTAGTCCCTACCTACTGTCCCTCCTACTGCCCTTCCTTCCAGCAGGCCTACATTTCCCTTGATCTGGAGAATCCACAAATATAGTTTATTTACTGACAGATCAGGTTTATATAGTAGTTCACATGTAGCTTGCAAAGATACGTACAACATCTACAGATGTAAATACAGCTGTTCCAGCAGAGGGGTCAAGACACCTCTTATTGTCAGGTTTTCAAGAGTCCAAGGTCCTGTAAAAGCCTGTAGCTGCCATCATACCACTTCCCACATGCTCCAGTAGGAAATCTAGCAAACTCTACATTGCTGGCATTTGTCACCTCCCTAAGTTCTTGATAATTCCTCATCTTGTCAGACACTATGTTGACAAGTGATGATAATTTATTTTCGTATCTGATGTTTATATCCACCACCAGTGCCTGAGCACCCTTCACAAATACTATGTCAATTTTGTACAGCTCATTTTAGTCATCTCTTAGAAGTAGCTTGCAAAAGCTTCTAGTCCCAACGTGGCCATAACATCAGGGCACACTTGCGCAACAGAATAGCTAGATTAGGTGAAAACATCTCCAAAAACTCTGCCTTGACCAACACAAAGTGAAGCGCTAATAGCCTGCAGTAACAGAAGCCACCCAGGCTGTCACCCCAGAAAAGGAATCTGTCATGTGGGAGTGCAAAACAAGTCTCATGTGACCTAGCACAAGGACAGAGAGAGACAGCTCAGTTGGAAGCCACCAATCCAAAGAAAATTAAGTGTTGCTTTTCCTTGCAAACATCTGTCCAGTGAGAATGCCATTGGGATGTAATTGTTTTCTGTTGCTGTCATACTGCAGAACTTGTGTCTGAGGAGCAGCAAAGAGAATTGTTAGATATTGATGGTTCCTCAGAGGTGATGGAGGATGGGATAAGGAAGCTAAATACCATCGGTCATTACGAGGTAAGCATGGAAGCCATACCAATGAGTCAAGAAGTGGTTTCTCACCAACTCCCAAATGCTGTCTGCACAGAAGTGTCTTGATCAAAGTCTTGAGGAGGTAGCTGAGCATCATCAACAGAAGGAAAGAAATGTGTGACACAACTTTCTTGCCAATGAGTCATGTTTTCTGTTACTTTTCAGAGGTTTGCTTGTTGGAGGGTTGCTTGGTTCAAGCAGACCTGGTAAACTGTTACTTCTGTTGAGTGTTTCAGTTAAAACAGTGTCTGATTTCCAGCTATGAACATTGTCTTGAGTCTTTTCTAGTCTCTGCTGCTGAGTTTGTTTGCACCACTTGCACCAAGCAATCGTTTACCTCTTCCCACTTCACATTTTGATTATCTGAAGAGGTGGTGGTAATGCTTGTGAAAGCTCATTGGGAGTCAGAATAAAAAGGGCTGCTGAGTTTGCTCACTCTTCTCTTGAGACCTCCTGTGCCAGTCTCCTTCACTTTTTCTCTCTGTTTCTGCTTCCATCTACGGTCACCACTTGTACTTCAAATTGCACCTCTAAACCAGTCATTCTCAATGCTGCAATAATCTGTCCATCAATGCAACAATACACAAGGCTGCAACTGGTGGCAGAGCCCTTCTGGGTGTAGCACATTGCAAAAGCACAGCAAGCAGAATTGCCTGTCCAAGGAGTTTTCACTGACGCTCATCAAAATAGAGGGTGAGGGGCTGGGGTAAAATGTACAACTGATGACTGGCCTCGGGTGATATGGTAGCTCACATTTTGATGCTTGCAGACAGAGTTTAGAAATGAGGTTAGTATGCTGAATGCTTTTAGTGAGCTTTCTTCATGCCTCGTTGGATTTGAAAGTCTGGTTCTTAACATGATAATCAATTTTTATTTATTTAGAAGTTTTGCCGATGAGTGTAGGTCTGTGCCATGCAGTGCAGTTTGGTGCCGAGAAACCAGAGCCAACACTGAACACGTTGGTGTCTGCATGGGCAAACACGGTGCCATCCACAGAGAGGAACAAGGACTCCTAGCAGGACCTTTTGTAGCTTGGGCAGAGCACAAGGCTGCTCAAATCTGGAGCAGGCTCATTTGCAGTCACTTCACAGATTTCTGTAGGCATTTGTTGCTCTCCTTCCCTCCTGGGGGGGCAACAGTGAACACAAATGTCCTGATTTCACCATCCAGTGTCTTAAATACAGTTTTTCCTGTGCCTCTCTTGAATCTTGCCTACAGATTAACGTGGGACTTCCTCCACTTCACTTCTAAAAATTTTGTACAAATTAGGACATTACACTGTTGCAGTTAGCGCCTGTGCAGCAAAGGTCAGCATAGATTTGAACTTGATTAGGTATTTGAACTTTTGTCTCATGTGATAGGACCCGCCCTCTTTCTTTTCTACAGGCAGCTATTGCCAGTGCTCCCTTTTTGCACTTCCTGAGCTCGTGGTGTGATGTGGCTCATGGGTGCCACACCTCATGACAAATGAGCCTGCTCCACTTGGTCACTGTCATCCCTGGGTATCTTTGTCCCAGCCCTTGGTTTTGTCTGAGGTTTCTGCAGGCAGATGCAAGTTAGGTTGGAGGTTCAGCTGTTTTTGCAAATCTGTAACTACACTAATTATAGCTTAGCAGCTGCCTTATGAAAATTGTGTTGGGGTATCTTTCGTAGATATTTTAGTTCCCTGACAAAATAATGTATATTTGAGGCAGAAGCTTAGTGGCAAGTATCAGCCATTAGCATATCTGGCTTATTTTATTCTATGTATGTTAATGCAAAAAGGAATGTAAAGGTGTCTAGTTAGCAAGAAAGAGGAATGTTGTGTACACAGTGTGAGGGTAGTAGTGTTGGCTTGAGGAATTCCAACTTATATTTCAACAGTGCCTAGAGTTTTGTGGCAAGCCCGAATTTTTCTTCTTGTTTGCCAGCCTTAAATGCTAGAAAGTAACCAAATTTTGAAACTGGGAAGTACTGTTAAATCGTTTTAAGATACTGGAGCATGAGGGTTGTGTTGTAAAGGTTTCAGAATCACCAGTCACTCTTGAAAATGTAAACTTAGTTTCTACGCTGATATTTAAAATGCAGAAGTAGAGGATGTTTGCATTTTTTGTGTGCTGTTTCTGAAAGGAAAAAAATCCAATGTAGTCTTATTAGACTTTCCTGTGTCTCTGACTTGTGTACTCCTTTTGCTCTGATTTTTTTGGTCCTATTAGGGTTATTGATGTGATTATTTATGAGATCTGCACTATTGTTTGCATAAGAATAACCACAAGCCTTGACAAGAAAGTGGCTGGTTTTCATGATGTCCTATTTCCCATGCAAGAAGAGAGCTAGAGAACTGCTTTCAGATCTGCTGTCCAGGCACAGATCTCCGCTTTCTCAAGCTGTAGCAGCATTGCACATCCCAGGAGCAGGCACAGCCCCAGAGAGGGAATCTGAATGTGTGGTCCAGGGAGCTCACTGACAAGAACTGGATAATAGGGAGGACAGGAGGCCTGGAGAAAAGGAAGAGTTGCAGAGCCACGCCACTACATGTTCTGTTTTGCAAAGTAGCTGTACTCATGTTGTGTGCATTGGAACAGATCTCCCTGTCCTTGTTTGTCCGCCTCAGTAATGCAACTGACAAAATAAAGATGTTTTGAGGAGGTGCCCATGGGAGCAGCCCACCATAAAAAGTGATTTAGGCAGCAGGACACAAAAAGAAGGGCTTTTTTTTTTTTTTTCAATTGGATCACACAGAGAGAAACAGCCAGTATGGGTGCTGCAGTAATGATAAAGAAGGGAAAGCATATTCCATTCAATGGTAAAACTCTCGTTTCTCACAGAAATAAAACTTAAAGTGGAGGCTTGAGTCATGGCTGCCCGGCACCAATGCCACTGGTTCCTGGAGGGAAGCACAGTTTGTTCTCCCTCAGAGCTCTGCCTGTCTCCCTCAGGACAGGGGCCAGCACATCTCAGCCTTGAGCTGCTCTCCCACTTCTTGGAGCAGGAGTGGAGGCAGCAATTGCCCACGCTGCGCTGGGAGGGGGTGAGCTGCCAGGTAGCCCAGTTCCTGTTTGCCTATCTTCAGGGCCAAGTAGGAGGACTCTGGGTGTTTGTGTCACCTCACAAGCTAGCCTTAGAGCATATTCCCACTTCTAGTGTGGTTTTAAAGTGCTTGTGTTATCTGAAAAAGCTCTGAAACACTGTATGATAAATGGGAACCCTGCAAAAAATCATACTTATGAAACAGAATGCATTTACTTTCCAGCAGCAAGTGTAAGTGCAGATTTCTTTGGCGCAAGACACAGCTTTTGATAGAGTATCTTAATGTTTAAACTGGTTTCTCATGCCAGGCTGGCTGCCAAGGTTTAAAAAACAGTTAAATTATTTTGGCAGAGATCCCTCACTAGAACTGGCCAGTTGTTTTTGTAATTACAGAGGGAAGTACACTAGCACTTGGCAAGACCCAGCATTTGAGAGCAGAGCAGTGGTATAGTTCTCAGTGGGAGCTGTTTTTGAGTTACTCTGTGACAATAAAAGCATGACTTGCCAGTTTCTTTTAAAGATAATAGTTATCATCCTAGCAGTACTATAAATTCAGGGAAGGAGGAGGGTAGATTTTTTCTAGAAATCCCAAGGTAGCTAGATACAGATCTTGACCTTATGGTTCATGAGGCATAAATATTTTGCTCAGTTTGAAAATAGTTCTTGGGAGCACCAGGCTAGACCCTCAACATGTCCCCTCCATAGGGCGTGAGAGGAATGGACTGAGCTGGAAGAAAGGGGCCAGAGGAGAAATCAGAAATCATCCTTATGTTTCCCTCTCTGCCTCACTTTCCTTATTGTACCAGAGCAGGAGAATTCAACCTGGGCAATGTGTAGAAACATAGCTGCAAGAAGCAGCACAAAGCAGTACATGAAAATGAAAATCTCCAAATAGGGGCTGAACCAGAAAAATCAAAGAGAAAAGTCTTAAAGGTCAATTTGTCAGAAGAGCTCCATCCCACCTTGCCAGGTGAGGCTAACTGCCCGTGCCTGAAAGCCCAGCCCTGACTCCCTGCTGAGGGCCATGCTCACCATGGGGAAAACGAAGGGGGCTGGCATGCTCCTGTGCTGCCACTGACTTAAGGACAGAGGAAATGAAACTTTGCTTTTGTTTCAGTATGGTATGTTTGATTTTGCTTTCAGATTTCAAACGGAGCAACCATAAAAGTCTTTAAAAAGAAGGCAAATACTCGATCAGGTAAGGAAGGAACTGCAACTTACTTAATCTTTTGTGGGGAATGGGCTGGGAATGCAAAGCTGAGCTATGGCAGTTTGTATCTTGGTCAGTAGAAGGTCAGAAAAACTGGCGCTTTGATATAGCTGAGCCCAATGAAGAGCCCATGTTACCCTGTCCCTGGGCCTCTGGCAGGCACAGTGGGCCTAGGAGGAGGGAAGAAGGCAAAGGAAAGGAGGACAGAAGGACTTGCAGTCCTCAGCAAATGAATGCTTAAAGATACAGACTCACAGGCAGGAAAACAAGGCAGGGAAGCCCAGGTGATGAAAAATACTGACTGGCGAGACCAACCCAGGGAACATGCCCTGCTCTGGTGCCCGGTGTCGTGCATCATGAACATAGTGGTGCAACTGCCCAGAGACAGGCATAACAGAGGAATGCAGTTTTAGAATTTTCCTTATTCTCTTGACTACATTTCTGAAAGCTTTGACTAGGCTGTCTCAACCCCAGGTCAGGAGTTGAAGGGTGCTTACAAGGGCTCAGTCCATCTCACCTACCCCTGGGGTGCTGCAGCCCAGCTGGTGGCTGTGGGGAGGTGGACTTTCTGTAGCCCCTGGGGAGAAACAGACACTCCTAGCATATCATTCACTTCACCATTAAAGTGATCATCTAAAGTTAGGAGAAACGTGTCCTTGGGGTGCAAGTCACAGGTCTGGCATTGCTGCAGGGTTTGTCTTTCTCAGCCATTGCTTTCAAGCCTGACTTCAGTCCGCCTGCACTGAGTACTCCCAATGCAATCATCTCATCTGCTGTTGTCCTCCTTTCAGAGGAGCTGTGGTTTGTTGCCAGCTTGCCCCAGCAGCAGATGATGCTGGTGCCCTAGCTTAGTGGTCTGAGCTACAGGTTGGTAGTGGGGAGGTGAGCCAGGACCTGTGCTTTTCTCAGAGGCTTCCCCCACACCGCAGGCAGGAAAACCCCACACAGAGCCTGCTTGCTCAGCATCCTGGCACACACCCTGCTGCGCAGCCCGGAGCCCAGCAGAATTGACAAGCTTGTAGCTGAGTGTTTCATTAATGCCTGTTTGCTCTCTGCTTTCTGTCGTTTAGATGTGGACTACTCGGATGAACACTGTCATTTGGTGAGTTCAGTCATTACACTGTTAAGTGGTAGGTTTAATACTGAGCTGTATTTGCATCTGTGTAATCTCTCTAATCTCTGCATGACAGATTTTACCAGACTCTGAAGCAAACAAAGATGTGAAAGGAACAGGTCACAAAGGAAAACAAAAATTCAAAGTGAAAGAAATGTATCTGACAAAGCTTCTGTCAACCAAGGTAAACTTTAAAGGCCTTATTTTGAGGGAGGGCTGATGTTAGGCTTGGCTAGTTTGGCACAACAGAAGTAGAAATTAAAGCAGAAATTACATGGAGTTCCTGCATGTATGTCAAATGTTAAATAAAAAGCTGGCCTATAAACATCACCATGCTAACTATGGATTATGACCATTTGCAAAGATGGATGCATTTCAGGTTTTCAAATGCTGGAGTTCTAAAATTGTCTGTTACTCAGACTCTCTGCAGTAAGCACAACCTTTTTTCTCAGGTTAAAAAAAAAAGGTAGTTATTAAGCTTATAAAAAGTGAGTTTTGTCACTGAGTCCCATAGGGTAAGAACAATCCCTTCTGGAGAAACACCTTTCAATCAACAATCTCCTCAGTATTTACTAGGGCTTGCCCATCTTAGAGACAACCTCCAAGATCTAAGTTTCACAAAATACTGCCCATGAAATGAAATAATCTTTTAGGGTCTCCAATTAAGCATCCAAATAACTAGATTGATTTTAAAAACAAGGTCCTTAGGATTTATCATATGATTACCTAATTTATACAATGTACCTGCCTTAGGAATAAGCCCTGCTCACTCCCACCGGTAATGTCATCTTGTTTCTGACCTACTCAAAAGGGTTATAAAACTCTTTGCAACAGCATATTATTTCAAATATTAATCAGTGCATAACACTGAGAGCTGTGTGATACAAGAGGCCTGAAGGGATCGTGATTGTGGCCTTCTTGCATTTAAAAAATCCATCAATCACTATTTAATTAGATTGTTGATAGCATCTGAAGTAATTTGGGACACTACCCAAAGTGAGAGTGAAGACTGGTCACTTCTCATTAGCTGTGGAAAGTAACATAAGCCCTTAGGAATTGCTGGAATAAACTAGTAATATGGTGGAAGACTGAAGTACAAAAGGAAAGATCAGGCTCTTAAGAAACAGTCTTTTAAAGGGCTTTAAATTAATAAACTCCTTCTCCAAAGTAGGATAGTGCTCTGAATGGTGCTGTGATACCCTTCACAGTGAAATTCTACCCACGATACCCCGTGCACTAAAGGAAATTTCATTGAGCCGCATCTCCCTCCCTCTCTCTCACCCATGCACGCACACAGCTGGAATTGCAGAGTTTGCCACATGAAATGAAGTGGCCAGTAGTGCACCAAGGCCCTGGGATACACTTAAATCCTTCTTTTTGAGAGAAGATTGAACTGATACTCAGAACAGACGTGAAGAAAAAGAGCACAAAACTGTGTTTTGTTTTGTTTGCTTTTGCTGATGAATACTCTGTGATGATGTCAGTGAGTCCATCAGTGAGCAAGCCCTTGCTTTTGTGAGTCACAATAGCTTCACTTCTGGATAATAAATACCCAGCTTTCAGTTCTTCTGTCTAATATGAGTGTCTTTGTATGCCACCCAAAGCATCTGTTCGACATGTGGTGCAGATGGCACTGTGAAGACCAGTGCCCTAGAAAACTGATTAAACTCCTTCTACTCACCTCCCTCTTACTTCTTGTCACAAGTTCCAAATGTCTTTACCATCGGTACCAACGGTATCCGAAGAGTTGACATCTTTGTTGGAACAAGTGATTCCTTCCACCTATGGTTTATCACAAAGCTCACCACAACTCTCCTGTTGGTAAAGTGATAGGACACGTGGTATTTGAAAGCAGCTCATTATGGTGCATTTGTAGTTTCAATTTTGTTATTGACTGTCTTGTGTGACAATTACCTGTGGCCTAGATGTTTGCCACAAGCGTATTGTAGTTTCTGCGTGTGGTTACCTTGGGGCACACTCAGCTCTCTGAGGCTAGAAATCCTATTCTTTTCTTGTATAATAATAGCACTGCTCATTTTCTTACCTTTCAGGTTGCAGTTCATTCAGTTGTTGAAAAACTCTTCAGGAGCATTTGGAGTTTACCCAATAATAAAGCACCTGTTGCCATCAAGTACTTTTTTGACTTTCTGGATGCCCAGGCTGAGAGCAAAAAAATTACTGACCCAGATGTGGTCCATATATGGAAAACCAACAGGTATGCCCGTATGGTATGTGCAGGAGTAGTTGCAAACATGGACTAGGTCACCTGTGATCAGAAGAATAAGATTTTGGCATGTCTGGGTGAAGATGTGGTTTGGCTTTGGGGATCTCAGTTATTCTAGTATATTGATTGGATACTGATACAAACCACCATAACTTCCAGGACTTCTAAGTGTGTGTACTGACATCCCATTGAGAAAGAAGTTTCTGTGGGTTGAGGGCACTATCTGAAGATGGAAGGGTGACTGACTGATGTGTTTGCTCTGTAGCCTTTGTTCCCTGATCCCTTTTTTTAACAGGAATAGCAGCCCATAAATGTGCTGCTTTTGACAAGAGTGGTGCAATTAAAGTACCATTTTAAAGCAGTTGTGCTACCTGAGTGGTTAAAGATGCTTGTTCTTTCTCTGCCTAGTCTTCCTCTTCGCTTCTGGGTGAACATACTGAAGAATCCCCAATTTGTCTTTGATATTAAGAAGACCTCACATATAGATGGCTGTTTGTCTGTAATCGCACAAGCTTTCATGGATGCCTTTTCTCTCGCAGAACAGACACTGGGGAAGGTAATGCTGCCCTGCCAATCTTTTGCTGACTTCTCAACCACTGTCTTTTTCAACTGCATAATGATTTAAGGGATGAAGTCCTGGATCTGCTGACTTTGAAGAATTTGCTGGAGTTGCCAGATACCGCTACAGTGCCATACTTATAGTTAATTGCTGCTTGTCTTCTCTGCAGTTAGTTTCTGCAAAATGTGTGTATAGAATATGTGGAAGAGGATGTATTTTCTAAGATTTTAAAGAAGTTTTAAAGAATTTTTAAACAAAGGTCTGAAAAGTATTAACATGATTTGATGCATAGTCCAAATTCTATCTGCCACACACCAACATGCAGAAAACACACATAATAAGCTACTCAGAGCTGTAAGAATACTTGAAAGAGCTCTGAAGTTTGAAACAGTTCCTTTCACGTGTATTAGTTGCTTCCTCTTTATATGCAAAATTATTTGCTGGAGTAACAAGTCCAGAAGTGTTCAAAAGCTCTTTAATACAGTGTCCAGAACTCTGGGGATCATAACTTCTTCATTTTTCCCAAGGGTATTTTTCTTTTCTTTGGACGAAAGCAGGAAGCATTTGTTCAGGGTCATACTACCAAGAACAAAAGGCTAAAGATTTTTTAGCCTAAAACAGAAATTTATATAAAAATAGACTAATTTCCTATGTGATCTGAACCCACTGCTCATCTGTTAGAGGTAAATAACAAATAAGGTGCTCATTTATTTTATTTTAGATGTGAAATGTCATGAAGTAAAGCTAATGAGATCACTTACTTGGGAAAACTGTAAATGAGCATGATCTGTTAGCTTTCTATGCTTAACATCCATTATGAAGTACTGTTGATACAACAGCTTCTATCAGCCTTTTGAAAAGGGCTGATAAAAAACCTGATGAAGGTTTGCAATGCACTAAACATTTTAGTACTCAGGCCTTTTAGTACTAAGATGAATTTACTTTTGTGATCTTTAGCCTTTTATCTTAAAACTTTTGATTAGCCACTTAGAAAGCAAACATTTAAATCATTTCATCACACGATGGAAACAGTTGTGAGAAGATACCACATGATTGTGTCATTTATTCCCCAGAATTTAAACTAGAGTATTGACAGGAAACTACCAGCCCCCACTTTTACATTCTGAAAACATGGTTTTCAGGTGGGGCTTCAGCTCCTACCTCAAGCATCAGCATTTATTTCCTCAGATGAGCTTCAAGCTGCCTAGTAGGTCCATGCTGACCTGGGTTGTTGAAGCCTTGGAGGGGGGAAAAAATAACCCCCTTTGGCTGTGCATGCCTGGCAGGCAGCTCTCTGCTCTCGAGGAAGGAGTAGTAGGGACCAAAGAGTTTTAGGGGAACCTCTACCGGGACAGGATCTAGCAAAGCTCTCTGGCATGTTACCCTAAGGGAACTCTGGCACGTTACCCTAAGGGAACTTTCCACAGCACTGCTGTGTTCTGCGTGTAAATAGGGTATTGGCCTCAAGCCCTTTGGTTCAGCTTTCATAATCTCTCAGCTCCGGAGAGCAGTCAGGAGGAAGTAAGAAAGAAAAATACATCTTAGGGACAAATGTTCATCACTCCTGATGTCAATAGAAATAATTATACAGCAACTGTCATGAAACACAATGCACTATTACTGAGGTCCTGCGGCTGTTCAGCATCTTTATTTCATAACCTTGATTCCTTGCATATAACCACTGCAAAGAGAAATGAGTCACACAGAGAACAGACACAATTAGATGCAATTAACTATGTGGAGGTGGAACCTTAGGAAATCTGTGCTGTGAAAATTGACAAGGCTTCAAATATTTTCTTTTAAGGAAGCACCAACAAATAAACTTCTCTACGCTAAGGACATTCCACTCTACAAGAAGGAGGTGAAGGCATACTATAAAGCCATCAGGGATCTGCCACCATTGACCACTTCAGAGGTTGAAGAATTTCTAACTCAGGAATCTAAGGTATGGTTGAGAAGCAACATCTTCATTTGCTTTAATGTTAAGTTTTTTCAAAAAGGAGAACTATCTGACCTGAACTGCTTTTTCTTTTAGAAACATGAAAATGAATTTAATGAGAAAGTGGCCTTGATTGAAATCTACAGATATATAGTGAAATACTATGATGAGGTAAGCACATCTGCTATTCCTGCTTAACCCCTTTAATGTTAGCTTGGTACCTCAGACTTGAAAATTGGGCTTGGCAAAGCAAGCAAGGGCTGGCCTGGCGTGTGACTGACTGGTGCTGCTCCAGAGACAGTTGCTCAGTGATGCAGCCGAGGCTGCTCCTCCTGCTGAGCTGTGTGGGGCCAGGGCAGTGCAGCCCCTGGGGCACTTGGAGCCCCCGCTTCTCAAGGGGTCGCAGGCCAAAGGTTTATAAATGCATCTTTACTGTCACCACTGTATTTCACAGAGAGAGCAGCAATAAAATTCTCCTCGCAGTTTTGAGAAAGTTTCTATATAGCCTAGACTTCTTGTTTTACTGTGTTTGCAGAGTATCTGCTAATGCCTGTCACAACTCCTGTGCATGTGCTCCATTTCCCTGGAGATTCAGAAATCAGATTAGACTGTAGCACCAGGGATCTCGATTTAACAGTCAGTGCAAACACCTCAGCAGAGCACACTCAGCCTTACGGCAAGAGGTGTCTGCTCCTTTCCCATCATAGCCCTCTTAAGCTCTGCTCTAATAGTCTTTCTCTTAAGGAAAAGAAGCTTCACTCCCTGCTATTGCCGACAAAAGAAATCTATTCTCAACTGAAAGCACTTTGTCACAGGTTACCTCTAAGCTGCTTTGTAAGAAATCCCTGCCCTCTTCTTTGCATGATAGGATTCTCTATCCATTTTGCTCAGCATCCTTAACAGAGGCTGCGTGTGCCTGCGCAGGGACTCAGATAAGAGCCAGCTGGGGTGTGTTGCCTGAAGGCCTCCTTAGCACTTCCAGCAGGTTGTCTGGGTCTCCCAGCAACCAGATTTTTCTGTCTTTCATCCCCGGCAGCACAGCATCAGCACTTGCTGTAATCATCCAGCTCTCAGTCACCTGTTAGCTGGCTTACCACCTCTGATCTCTAACATCTCAAATTGTCTGGGTTCGGTATCAAATCTTTGCTTCTTAAAAGCGGCTTAGGATGATACTCAGAATGGCACTACACTTTATTAAGCTCATTAAAATTGTTGACACAGGAGACTTCAGAATATATTCTAATCTTAGTGCCCAATTTTGCATTTTTTGAAGCTAGTACTGGCTAAACTTACCCATCCTCAGAGGGAAATCCTCCCTCTGGTCTCCCTCTTCTGGATTTTGACTGGGAGCCACTAAAGCTCATTCATTGTTTGCTGAGATCTCAGCTGCTTTGTAGACTTGCCAGCAAAGAGTTTTCAGGCAGCAGTATCACTCCTTCCTGTCACTGGGGCCGGTGTCAAGTGGGGCAGTTAGAGGAAGAGAGGCAGTTTATTGCCCTCAGTGTACAGGGCAGAGGAAGAGAAATAAAACATCATTTGCAAATGACTGGCCTTGACTCACACTTCAAGGGATGAACGGGTGCTGGATTTGTTTGGGGTTTTTTGCTTGTCTCTGTCATTCTTTGGTGCAAGTGTTGCAAATCCTGTAATCGTAATGACTTGAAAGGAAAACTACCAAAATAAAGTGTTAAAGTCAGAAAAGAATGTTTACATAGAGGCAGGCATTCAGATGGATTTTTCTGCCAGTAGTTGTCGGAATGCAGAAAAGGCAGCTTTAAAAAACAGCAAGTAAAATAAGTGCTAAAATGATGATTCTCTTTTTTGCTAATTGTTAACAGATTGTCAGCAAACTCGAGCGAGAGCGGGGGTTTGAAGAAGTCCAGAAACAGCTCCAGCAAGTAAAAGCCCTGTTTGATGAAAAGAAAAAATGCAAATGGCTTTGAGCAGAGCACTGACTCACAGTGTCACTGTGGGGGATTTTCAATAAGCACTGCTGCTCCCAAAACTGTTGTGACTGACTATATGTACAGGGTTTGAAACATTTGGACACTCTTCTCCACTTTGACCATTCCAAGTAATATTTACATTTGGGAATGAAGTATGGGCAGGGGTAGATACTCAAATATAGGCATGTGAAAGCGAAAGTGAGCCTAGTGTTGGCAGGGCCAGCACTTTTAGGTACTTGAACACAGGTACCTTTGGGTTCAAAAATACTGCCTAAGTAAGTTTTCCACTTAAAAACAAGCTTGCAGGAGATGCACAAAACATACTGCAAGTTCAGAGGTGCCCGTGTGAACTTGCAAGTAGCTTAGCTCTTTTTTCAAAAGAGAACACTGATGTTTCGCCACATCCTTTCAGCAGCCTTGGCAAACTGTGAGGATGAGCTCCGGCTTCAGCATACGGGTCAGCTGCAGTTTCCTTCCTTCCAGACAAATGTACACTGGTTCCTGTTCAGAAAAAAAAACCCCAACAAACAAAAAAACAGCACCAAAGTGACACTTAGGACAAGCGTGTTCAGCAGAAAAAGTCGATCTGAGGTTTGAAGGCCAAATGCCACATGGCAGGACTTACCTTCCTTAGGTTAGGAATTCTGTGTGCAAAGTGAAGCCAACTGCTGGGGAGGCTTTTGGAGAAAGGTGCTAGACCGGCATCAGTCTGTGTTTACATTTCTACCTTTCCATCCTCAAATAAGCTGTGAAACACTTGTGAGCAGCTTCCTGTGCGTGCGTGGGCGCACTGCTGTGATTTGATGAAGCAGCTGATGGTGGCTGCACAAACCTGTACTCAGGTGTGTGATCGGCCCATGCATCAGTGCTGACAGTCCTGGCCAATCTTGCCATCCGTGTACAAGGGCCTCACAAATCTAAAGCCAGCATATTTTCTTTCAGGTTGTCCACGGCAAAGGCTTTGTCAAAAGAGAGTTTATTTAAAAATAGTTAGGAACAGGAGGGCTGGCATCATCTCTGTGTCTGAGGAGCTGCTGCAAACGTGATAGCTGTGGATGGGGGTGGGTAGGAGGGAACTGTCTGCCCAGGCCTGCTGGGGTGTTCTCTGAGACATGGCCTTTTAAAAGGAGGGCATCCGTTACATTTGCATTGGTGGCTAAAGTTAGCCCAGCTGGAAAGCAGTGCATGGCCGTGCTGCTGAGACAAGGCTGGTGCAGTGGCTCCCATGCAAAGCCGCAGAGAAGCAGCTGTGGCTCAGGCTCTGCTACAGCACCAGCACAGTCCTACCCTCCACTACGGAGCTGAAATCTTCTGTTGCTGTGGACTCTGCTTCAGTCACACAGAGGCACTTGCAAAGTCTACCACCTGCCCTCAGCTTTGAGGTAAGGCGTTGATGAGCTGGAGATACATTTCTGCACATTTCCAGAGGGATCCATCACTGGAGGCAAGTGGCACAGCGCAGTGACCCACAGGAGAGGGAAGAGATGTCCCCCGCCTTGGCGGCAGCAAGGATGCCACGGCCCAAGTTTAGTACAGCAGCTATGCTGGGGCTGTGACCACTACGCAGTGTTCCTAGGCAGTGGAGAGCTCAAACCATTGACTACCGTGTGCCACTGCTGTGGAGGAGCCCAGGGGCTGCAGCACAACAGAGCTAAAGCCGGCTGGTTTGGTTGCAAAGGCTTCCAGAAGCTGGTACCAGGTACAGTCTCTCGGCTGGCCAGTGCCAGCAAATACCAACCTCACTTTGGCAGAATCAAGGCCATCTGTTAACATGGAAGAAAAAAAAGAAAACACAAAAACACGTTGCCTACTGGTCTGCTCCCTCCCTACCCTGTGATTGCACAAGTGGTACCTCTTGCATATCAGAGAGGGCAGCCACCAACCCATACTGTGATGGCTTTTTTTTTTTAATTAATTCAAGTCTTACACTTGCGATTGAGTTTACACTTTATACTTGATGGAATGTATGGCTTTGTTCAGGAAACTGCACTACAATGTTGCAGTACTTTTAGCAGTTCTCTGCCTGGCACAATATATTAGGTAAGTTTAATTTTAATTAGGAAGAAACCCCCACCCCAACCCTAAACCATCTCGCCCTCTGTCCTAAAAGAGTGGACCGTGGCTTGAGTAGCACTTAAGCTTAGAATACCTATACTTAAGGGCTTGATTTTTATCATTCTTAACCTAACATTTTAAAGCAGCATCAAATACATTTTAAAAAAGCACAGTTATTAATATTAGAGGAGGGACGTGAGCAAATGACTCTTTCCAGTTAGCCAGACGGCTCAGCAGTTCAGCTCCGCTTCAGGTGTGTTTGCTGGCAGTGCATTGGAGTCAACTGTGACACGTTTGTTCAACAGTAACCTTCTGTACAGGCAGAAAAAAACCCAAACAACCCCATATTTCTGCTTGAAAAAAGCTGTAAAATATAATCTGTTTGCGTGGGTCTGATCCTGTGAACTTCACTTTGTGTTTATATGATGAGGAAATGAAAACCAGTCCTATTCTGTATTTGTACTACTGCTTGTTGGCTACAATAGCTTTAATGATTTCTAGAGATTATGTGTTGAAGCAGGCCCCGTAGCTTTAGCCTACGGCCTGCAATAGGATTATTGCCTTTTATTCAAGCCTCCTAAACAGCGTCACTCTGTTAGTAACCCATTTAAAGTCATGCTGGGAACTTTGTAACCCATCAAGTGGATCGCACGAAGTGATGTGACGTATAATTAAGTGATTGTGGCTCTTTTGGTAGGTTTGGGTCAGCACACAAGACATTGGCACACCTTCCCTATCTGCAATTCACTCTTACTGCTACACAGACAAAAAGAACTACCTGTGACTAAAGCTCTATCGTGGCAACCCAACAATTCCAGTAGCATTCTCTGAAATGAAAGCAAACTTCTCTTTTAACTTATTTTCACACGTTTACAGGCAAATCGCTATGGCAAACAGCATATTTTCTAACACTAGCTTACAGAGCATTATTTTGCAGTCATCTAGTTTAAAAGTCAAACCTTACTCATGCGTAAAGTAATTCCTGTTGTACAGAAGTTATCCTGTTGTTTAAAATGAATGGTTTTTAAAAAAAGTGCAAATGACAAATACATGTTGGTGTTTGTATGGGTTTATCTAGAATAAACTGCATTTGGAGGTTATTCTGATTAACTGGCGTACTTTGAAATGGTCAGAAAAAAGCAAGCACAGCTTGTAGGAGGGCCCGGATCCTGTAAGGAACAGAGTGTAAGACATGGACTGGCATCGGCTGAGGAGTTCCTGACACACTCCCTGGCAGAGCCATGCTGGTCAACCTCGTATCACAAACTGCTTCCATCACTCTGAAGCTGGGAAGTACAAAAAGGCAGGTGTGATGCAGCATCAGGTGGTACTGGGGTGGAAAGGACCCGGCCTGAAACCCAGTAGCTGCTGTGTGGAGGTGCTGCATGTACTAATGGGTAAGTCTGGTAAGAGATGGGTCCCCTTGTGCTCAAGCCGGTCCTCAGGGATGAGAGGGGCTGGGGGTGACTGGACTTCCCTTGTAATAGGCCAAGTAGTGCCTTGACTGCAGGCCTCACACCCGATGCACAAGCAGCCTGGCTGCTGCAGCTCTGGCTGCATTCAAAGGAAGCAGTTGGCTGCACAAATAGCACAGTGTAGTCATATGCAACATATACAGATTCTTTAAGATGGCTGGTGATAAATGCATGAAGCTGCAGACCAGCTATAGAGCTCTAAAATATGGTTGCAATCACAAGCTAATCATCTCCCAAGGAAGCACTTGGTGTAGCCGTAGTCACAAATCTTACTAAAAGGTGTTCCTTCTGGGGAGGGTGAGGAGGACAGACCCTGCAGTCTCTCCCTACAATGTGGTGATTTGGTGTCAAATTCTTGTCCCCCCAGTTAGGTCTGAAATAAGGCTAATGTCTATACCTTGTGTGGGGGTGTGGGCCTGTGGCCAAGTCACTGTTAGTCAGCCTTTAGCAGTTGCACAAACATTGTTGACTTCCTTAGTATCTTCTGCAATGAGCAGGAGAAGTGGAGAAAGGGGCCATGCCTTCACCCTGGTCCATGAGAACACAGACCACCAGCTGTCTGTGTCTGTTCTCATCACCAACAATAAGCTTTGCCATTTTCAATGGTTTTGTGCTTCCCACATGAGGTGTCCCCTCAGGGCGTGCGGGATTCCTGGCAGCCTTCCTGCCCCTGGGAAGCAGCGAAGGCCTGGGTTGGGCTGAGGCTGCAGTGCCCACCACTGCCTTCTGGAGCCATGCTACAGCATCACTGCTTTAAGGCTGTGAGGCTGATGGTACTTCTAAAAAGCTAAAAATGTTAAAAACAAGGATAACCTGACAACCATTCTTTCCTGAGAGGGTCCAGTGGAGACAGGGAATTAACTGTTGTGCAGTCACAGACAGACTGAAAAAAGCAGCCTCCAAACCAGTAGGTAACCATCATTCTTCCTCATGCTGGTACCCTTTTTCTGTCCTCCAAGGCTTTCCTAGTGAGTACAAACCACTGTCCCTGCTCCTGACATCAGATAAATCTTGCTGAGCAACACATAACTAGCGCCAGGGACAGAAACACGGGGCTGCTGAGAACCAGCCCTGCAACCACTACATACTGGTAAATACCAGTGAACATCACACTTGGCAAAGCCAGCTCAGGCATAGGAAGTTACTTTTTCCAAATGAATCCTGCAGGAGAGAGTAGAAATAGCTGGGTTTTTGGCTTGTAACAGTTGCACACTTTCCCTCAGAAGTCTTAACAAATTCTCCAAGAGCAAGCAGTACAGGCCTTGTACTTACATGCTGTACGGAAAATCAAAAAATGCAGCCTCTGGAGAGAAAAGCTGAATCAGTGGCAATGTCACCATATGCAGTGTAGTTATTCAGTCATCTATTCAGTCTTTGGGCACCACAGTATAAGAGAGACATCGAGGTGCTGAAGCGGGTTCAGAGAAGGGCAACAAAGCTTGTGAGGGGTCTGGAGAACATGTCTTATGAGGAGCAGCTGAGGAAACTGTTTAGGCTGAAGAGAAGGTTGAGGGGAGACCTTTTGCTCTCTACAACTACCTGGAAGGAGGTTGTAGAGAGGTGGGTGCTGGTCTCTTCTCCCATGTAACCAACAGGACAAGAGGAAACGGCCTCAAGTTGCACCGGGACAGATGCACCAGAAATTTCTGTACTGAATGAGTGGTTAGGCACTGGAACAGGCTGCCCAGGGAAGTGGTGGAGTCACCATCCCTGGAGGCGTTCAAAAAAAGGTGTAGACGTGGCACTTCAGGATATGGTCAGGGTAGTGTTGGGTTGATGGTTGGATGTGATGATCTTACAGATCTTTTCCAACTTTAATGATTCTATGATTCTATTACTACAGTCCAATAACAATTTCGAACAAGCTATTGAAAGACACTGCACTGCACATCTCGCTGCCTCATTCTCTCACTGCAGTGTTTTGAAAAAAAAGAAACAAACCAAAAATCAGATAAAATTATATCTACACTTTCCTGAGAGTTTTCATTGTCAAGTCAAAAAACCCAAAGTGATTCTTTAAAAGGTTTTTACTAAACTGCTAACGAAGACCAAAAAACCTAACCACATTTGAAACAAATACATTCCACCTTGAGTAACTTTTGTAGTTATATAAACAAATTAGAGTAGCAACAAATACAAACCTACACTCTCCTGTGAAGGCTGTTAATTGTACTTCTTCTCTACTACATTCCATTCAAAAACCTGGTTATTGCTTATTCCCATTATAAAAGTACAAGAGACACATAGGCAAGGGTAGCAATTGAAAGTTTTCAGCACTTTTTCATTTCATGTTGAAGGAACATGAAATGGAAAAAGTGCCATGAAATGGAAATTCAACTACTCAAAGTGTTGTGCTGAATGGCTTGATGTCCAAGTGGAGACCAGTGATGAGTGGTGTTCCACAGGGAATCAGTACTGGGATCAGTGCTGTTTAACATCTCTGTCGGGAACGTGGACAGTGGGAAGGGAGGCCACCCAGAAGGACCGTGACAGGCTTGAGAGGTGGGCTCATGCCAGAATCATGAAGTTCAACAAGGCCAAGTGCAAGGTCCTGCATCTGGTTGATGAAAAGCTCAACATGAGCCAACAATGTGCAAGTGCAGCCCAGAAAGCCAACTGTATCCTGGGCTGCATCAAAAGAAGCATGGCCAGTAAGTCAATGGAGGTGACTCTGCTCTGGTGAGACCCCACCTGGAGTACTGCATCCAGCTCTGGGGCCTCCAATACAAGAGGGACATAGACCTGTTGGAACGGGTCCAGAGAAAGGCCATGAAGACGATCAGTGGGCTGGAGCATCTGTCCTACAAGGACAGGCTGAGACAGTTGAGGTTGTTCGGCCTGAAGAAGAGAAGAGTGGGGAGACCTCATTGCAGCCTTCCACTGTCTGAAGGGGGCCTACAAGAAAGCTGGGGAGGGACTTTTTACAAGGGCTTGTAGTGATAGGATGAGGGGTAATGGCTTTAAACTGGAGAAGGGGAGATTTAGATTAGATACAAGAAAGAAATTTTTTACTCTGAGGATGGTGAGACACTGGAAGAGGTTTCCCAGGGAGGTTGTAGATGCCACAACACTGGATGTGTTCAAGACCAGGTTGGATGAGGTCTGGTCTAGTGGGAGGTGTCTCTGCTCATGGCAGGGAGGTTGGAACTAGATGAAATTTAAGGTCACTTCCAAACCAAACCATTCTATGATTTCAAAATGTAGTTAATCTTTCAATGTTTTGAACAATTATATTTGATAATTTATGATAGTCTATCAAAAATAAATACAAAACTCTGCAGAACATATTTTATGCTATTCAGGCACATACAAGCATGTTTTTGGCAAAATATTAGAACATGTACAAAGGATAATCTATTGAAAACTAACAGTGCGTACGCAGATTTTATTTGGCGTCCTCACTTTGTGCATTGCTTTCTCCAGTGACCTTGGTTTGAGCCAAGTCCCTGTATGCACCTGCCATCATGTACTCTCTAGGTGGCCCAAGATCTTGCAGCTGTTTTCTTTGTGTGGTTTCTAGTTCTTCCAACCGCTTGCGAAGCAGGGAAAGCTCTCTTTGATGCTGTTCCTCCTTAAAAAAACAAAAACAAACAAACAAAAAAAGTGGCTCTATTACATTTTGCACACCTACAAAGGATCAAAATAAGCAATAATTTTTTTAAATTAATTATTTTTAAATAAGAATTGTGAAGTCCGAAACATCCCTACTTACTAATTTTTACTCCTCAATTTTTCATGGGTATTGTTCTGACATGCACAATGAACAGCATCAGCAGGAAACGCAGACGCAGGTGTGTTCCTCCTCTCAAGAGGAAGAGGCACTCAGACCAG
>VYZX01021388.1:180554-196187 GCA_013401335.1 Brachypteracias leptosomus | reverse complement strand
CATTTTTTCTGTGGCCTGCTCAGGAATTTTCAAAATTTCAGCTGAGTCTCAGAGTGTGCAGCACAATTTCATTATATCATTGCTTATCTACAACTGAAAAATATTCCAGTGCAACTATGAAGTCACGTAAATTTTAAACTCAATTGCTAAAAACATCCAAGTCGTAAGTATTTTACTCCATACAGTCCAATTCCTTGAAGATTTGCAAAAATAAAAAAACATGTACCACTGGAAGATTGCCAGATTCTGATAAAATACAGTGCTTTTATATTACTGATTTACTTGTTATAATTACTGCATTGAACACACTGGGAACCAGCCTGTATCCTTCAAACTCCAGCAGAGATTACTCTGAAGATGCACAGAATACAATATGCATTTGCATCCTCCCCGCTAAATTTTACTCATTGGGTTACTTGTTTTACAGAAGATACAGAATGGTAAAAAGAAAAAAGAAGGGGAGAAGTAGAAGGCGGGGGGAGAGGGGAGGGAGTAGAAATAATCAAAATGACTTTGGATATTACTGGTCATGTTCTAATTGCCTATACAAAACCAAAACTGCTATCAACTACTGCCCTTCTGTGATGCTTCAAATACGTGCATTTTATACACAAGATCCTGCTGACTTTGCAGGGAAAGTTAGGACATTTTTCCAAGATTAGAGTTCATTTCTCACAAGGTAATGGCACTTATTCGTTAATATGAAATACAGCAAATATCAAGTGAATCTGTATTCCTTAATTCCTGGATAAAACTCAAATCCTGCTTCCACTTCAGTCAGTAATAAACACTCATTAACTTTAGCAGTCAGGATCAGCACTTAAATGTTATAGCACATGTTACAGCAGAGGAAAACTGAAAAATATTGCACAGTACGGAGCAGGAAATCTAGGCAGAGAAACAGCACAAATACAATTCATATTCTGTTTCCCCCTTCACTTTCAAGTGGACATTTGTCCAGTTTATAAAAATTTTCTGGCTTTAACAAACATTCTATTGAAAATCTGATGTTAATGAAAGGAAAGCCTTATTTTGTTAAAAAAACATGACTCTATATATCAATTAATCTTACTGTTCTTAAGAAAACAAATGTCACACTTAAATTTTAGGTCTTTTAAGGAATTCTAAACTGTATGTTGCTCCGATGAATGAGTCGAATCTACTCTACTTACCTACTGGGGGGTGGGGGTGAAGAGTTTATTCTCAGAAACACTCCCTGAACTGAGTGCACACTGTTTGAGGAACCACTCGGCTTGAGGAACTGTATATTTGAAAATAGTTTGTATCTGTAACAGCTATTAAATGAAAAGCAGAACATCACTGGTTGGGCAGCTTCTAAGATTTTATGATCACACAATAGAGAGGATTAAATACATGTAAAGAGCGCATTAGACTAAATTCTGTGCTCAGTTGCAATTGTACGACCTTAGGAAATCAATGGGGTTCCACATTTGCAAATGATGAGGGGTTGGTCCATTCCTTTTAAAAAAAAAAACCTCCAGAAAGTTCAATTTGANTGTTCCATGTTCCATAGCTAACATCTGGTGAAAATTAAAAAGCAGTTTTCCCCCCTTCCCCCCCCCCCCCCAACCAAACAAAAAAAAAAAAACCCCCACAATACAAAACCCTGCATATATATCTGATGTATTTTATACATATTCATCCTCATAACTTGACAGATGGGAGGAATCTTGCAGTCATTTCTGAAAGCAGACAAAAGGCCGTTGGTTCTGCTCCACATGATGATTTGTGAAGACAGAATATCACCCGCTTCCGTTGATGATTATATAGTTCTATCCATCTGTCTGCCACTGGAGGTTGTGAGAGTGAGATACAGCTCACACCGTCTTCATAAACAAAAGTAGACTGTGCTGTCAGTAGTCAGACACGCCAACTAATTGGAGCTGTCGACAGACACAATATTCTGTGTCAACAGCTCTGGTAACAGTTTGAAACAGCAATGATATGTTGGGTGATGGTGAGGATGACACATATGTCTCTAATAGCATGCTAGAAATCTGACATAACTAGAAAAGAATTACTAAAATGTAATTCCCAGCCTCTAGTTCTGCTGTTAAGACTAACCAGTCGGCACAGAGAGGGAAGAGATGCGTGTGTGTGTTCGTGAGGGTGCTTGTACTTGTACACATCCTCCTCTGTATCACTTCACATGCTGACAGCTTAATTTGATGCTCATCATGCCTAACTTAAAAACTAAGCTTTCTGCTCAATTTCAAGGAATTTACTAGAATTCCTACACAAATTTAAAACTTAATGGAGGGACCTTTTACATCTTTCTTATGAATTGGAAAAAAAGTAAAACAGGTCAAGCAGCAGCCATGTTAAAGGAACAGTTGTTAGTGCACCTGTGCAGGAAAGAAGAGTGCTATCTTATTGAAAAGCGGTTTGGTGAACCCATCTAAAAGGTAAGTTATCCTCTGATCTTGCCGAGATCAATGAACATTCTTAATTTTAAAGCAATAATCTTATAGCAGCAGATAAAATCCTTCTCCATCATCACTCCTTTTGGATTTGAAAACAGAAATAAATCAGTGTAAAAGGTTGCTAAATAAAGTAGTGGAGAAAGAGAGAAAAATTAACGTTTGCTTTTCTTTACACATCTATCTGCTCAGCTTACACATTTATCTAGCTCATTCCTTGACAAATATAATGCAACATTGGGCAGACCAGGTTAAATAACAGCCCATGCTAGTTTACAAAGATACCCCCTTTTTTTTTTCTCTCCAAAGAATTAAAGAAATGCTATACAAACATCACAGCAACTGTGAAAGTAAAATGCAGCCATCTCCAGAGCATTAAGGCCACCAAGTCCTTACATAGGGACCTGCAACAGTAGGTCTGGCATCTCAAGGCCCAGAGCAAAGTAAACTCCAGTGCACACTTCACTTCAGCTCTGCATGACAGAAGGACCAAGCTGACACACTCCTAGAGTTGAGTACTGTCCTTGAAATCTGACCATGCCAAACAAAGGCGATCCTGAAGCCACTCCTCCTTCCTTAGGATACAGCAAAAGACATCAGCTGATTCCCTGAAGCTCTGCAGTCAGATGTTAATTAAGGCAAGCTAACTGCAGGGAAGCCTCAGACCTGCCCAGCCAGGTATGACAGCACTGAGCTTTGAAGCAAAGACCAACCTTCTTGTTCTGTGATTCTGCTATATCCAGAGCCCTGAGACCTGGCAGTCACCACAATGCTAATAGTAAAACAGTGACAGTCTTTTACTGATGCATGTAGCCACACTGGAGTCAGGATTTCATAGAACCATGGAATGGTTTGGGTTGGAAGGGACCTCATAGATCATCTAGTTCCAGCCCCCCTCCCACTAGACCAGGCTGCTCAAGGCCCCATCCAACCTGGCCTTGAACACCTCCAGAGATGGAGCATCCACAACTCCCCTGGGCAACCTGTTCTTGTGCCTCACTGAAGAATTTCCTTCTAATTTCCAATCCAAATCTACTCTTTTCCACTTTGAACCCATTACCCCTTGTCCTATCACTACATGCCTTTGTAAAAATTCCCTTCCCAGCCTTCTTGTAGGCCCATTTCAGACATTGGAAGACTGAANGACTACCAATCCCTGAGGAACACCACTCATTACTGGTCTCCACTTGGACATCAACTCTTAGAGTGTCAACATCCAGCCAATTCCTTATCCACCAAGTGGTCCATCCATCAAATCCATTTCTCTCTGATTTAGAGACCAGGATGTTGTGCAGTACAGCAGATTTGAACAACAAGTTCTGAAAGACTTTTTATCCCAGAGAAAGAAGAAGAGGAAGCAAGCTAGAAAAGCCACTTGGGGACTCACAAGTTCTTCTGCAAAGCCCCTGAGAACAAGGCTTGTAGGGCAGGTGGAAAGTCCACAACTTAGCAAGCTGCAGCAGTTTGGATTTGGGAGGGACAAGCTGAATCCTAGAATCTCCTTTCCTGGATCTTCACAGTCTCTGCAATGGTACAGCTCTGCTCTGAAGGGAGGATGTCAGCACCCGCACAGAGGCATGATCTCATTAACCAACAACCTAATGCTGAGGAGGACCAGTCCACCCCACTAGCCGCCCTAGCAGCTTCCTGCCAAACTTGAGGGCCAGAGCTGAAGGAAGCAGGTTGGAAAAGACGTGCCCGGAGGGCAGGAAGTTTGGAGCATTACTAAGGAACATGCAGTGACAATAGCTGAGGTTACGGAGGAAGAGCCTTGTCTTGTTTGCTGCATAAATCCCTATATTATCTCTTGCTACTTGACCTGCTGGAGCAGCCAGCGGCACAGGGAGCATGGCGTGCTGGCCTGAGCTGGCTGCTTCCAGCCAGGAGAGGGCACACAAGGCAGTTCACTGCAAGGCCGGCAGCTTTGCAGCCACTTGCTGTTCCCATCTTCATGGCTGTTTCTTTGCACTGATGTCCCTTGTTAACCATCCAGACTGACTGTGTTCAAAATCATAATGAAAAAAAGCCTAACTAAAGAGATAAGCCAACAGTCACAAAACTGGAAAAAACTGTCAAAATATTTTAAAAGGAACTTAAAATAAAAAAAAGTGTGAAAAATAAAGTCAAGCAATATTATTTTCTCCACACAGCCAAGGAGCAAGTTGCTACCAAGAAGTGTGTATAAATAGTGTGTCAGGCATTTACTGTGAGTGTGACTCCAGCAGCTGGGCTGTTTGCATGAGATGCAAATTTGGAGCCATTCAGGGGAGGAAGAATGAAAGCTTTGGCACTCGCTGGGCAAACACTAACGGGTTCGGGAAAAGGGCCAGCAAAAGACAAACCACACAAAATAGTGGGTGGCCAGACTTAGGACAAGGAATAGTTGGACAAAATACCTCAAATGATCCAGCTCAAGGCAAACACTGGACACTTCAAAAGTTTTACTTTTCAATTCCAAAACATAAGCAAAAGACCTTAGTGCAATCCCACAGCAGCGTTCACAGCCCACAGACACTTAGTGACATTCATCTTGCGTTACACTTATCCGTGCCTACTGTGTCTGGCTCTGAGTCATCACTAGTCATAAGGATAACTCTATTAGTTGCCATGTTCAAAAGTTGCTGAAAAAATACCTATAAAGCTTCTGCCCCCAGAGATCAGCTGAAGGAGTTTGAAAAAGGTCAGGCTGCCTACGGATTTATTCTAAACAAATAGATGGGCTCTGACACTGAAGTGGTGCTTATAACAGACCCTGTAAAGTACGAGGGTATTTCAGGACTCAATCCTCCTGTTACTTGTGAGATACCAAGATTTCTATGGAGTATGGCTTCTGCCTACAGGTACCTTTGGCAAGATGACACCAGGTCTGTTTTGGCTTTTTTCTTAATGAAGTGAATCTAAGCACAGTATCAGCAGACTCTGAGTGTTAAATTACATGCATTTATTTCACTAAAACAAACCAAGGCCTAATGCATTTGAAGATGAGTTCATTATTCAATCTTCTGATGCCTTTTCATGCTGCTTGGACTTGCTGCCTTATACTACATTGGCATTTAATAATTATGCTAGCTGTCTCCAAAGCCCTTTCACCACACCTTGTGTGGCACATTACAGACAGCTTGGATTTTTCAGGTACAAATTGCTAAACAATTACTGATGAGAGAAAGGTCATAATAATAGGTTACAGAAGCCTTTGCAGCCTGCCTTTACTTCATGGCCATTTATAAAGAACCATTTCATCCCATTGTTATAATGATGAGAAGGAAGTAGTTTAAGGTAGTTATAGACAAGCAAACAAAAGGCAGGAGAGCAGTGCTGTATAACTTCTACTTTCACTTCCTGCCTACTCCATTACTTCTGGCATTATGGGAGAAATAACATGATTGGAATGACCTAAAGGTTATAACGGGTGGGCAAGGTTTACCTTGTCGAAAGCTGTGTGAACACTGTTGGCTAAACCTTTTTGAAAGCTGAAAGTGGTGCCGTTTAACAAAAATACTAAGCTGTCATTGAAAAAAGTACATTACTTAGAAATAGTATTTCTTCACAGGCTTTCTTATCTATATTTTCCCCCCTTAAATGTTTCTTATTTTTCTTTGGGGAAAGAGGAAAAAAAAAAAAAAGGAAAAAGGCACAAAGATGAAATCTCTCTGAAAAGTTGAAAGAGTAGAGGACAGAATTTGCACTGGTAGAAACTCCATTAACTTTATACAAATATCACTGGCTTTAAAATGGTAAAATCAAAAATCAAAGTCCAAATGGCCCAACATACACTCTTACAAATCAGGCAGGCAAACTTATCAATTTATCTGGGTTCCTGGGAACAATGTAGTTACAGTCATTTTTATCACACCTAATTTTTGCAAGAAGTGTCTCTGCTAGATGGCTTCCTCAGTATTCAAGGTACAGGATTTGATCTCAAAAATTTAAGGAATTTCAAGTCCAGTCACGATTCATAGAAACATCCATGTTATTGAATTAAAATCTGCCTTTGGGAAAAGAAAATCCAGGACAATTTGATTGACCAGGAAAAAGCAGCCCTGAGCACAACCAACAGCAGTGATGGAAGCAACAAGCAGTCTGGCACTTCCACCAAAAGAGAGAGACTCCCTCAGCCTTTCTTTAAAATTTCTAAAAACTACACAAGTTACAAAAGAACATAGTGCTGATGACAATGGACCAGTAATACTTCCCAACATTTCCACCCATGTTCAAACATTAAGAAGCCTTTGTTCAAGAGCAGCCCATTAAGCAGGAGTCAAGTCCACCTGAAAGATAAGTGATACCATAAGCAAGCACAAAGCATCTCCATCAGGAGATGTCACGGGCTTCCTCTTTTCAGAGAAGCTTCATGTTTCACCCTAAGGAAATTGCCCCCAGAATACCATCTTCCATTTATTTCCATTACATTAAGGCCTTAATTTCTCTAAGTTTTCTTTCTGCAAATAGAGATTGGGACACAGGTTTACCAACTGAAAGAAAACTGACCCTTGGACTACCCCCATGCCCTTTCTTATATTCACATGTTCAAATCTACCCTAGGTGCAAAGCGGTCAAGGTGTCCCACCAGGTAGATTCCTATATTACTTATTCCAAAATATCTTGAGGCTGCATCACATACTCAGCATAAGTCAGATAAGACTGACCAAGATTTTTTATTGAAGGGTAAAGCCTCACTTACTGCAAGAGACTGTAAGAGACATGCACAGTCAGGCTGCAGTCCACATGAATGCAATGTGCACTTGGTCACACTTCAACTTACTCTCAGCTCCAGACCACAAAGACAGGGCTGGACATGTGCCTCCCCAAAAAGCTCCTGAGAGAAGAATT
Source organism: Brachypteracias leptosomus (assembly GCA_013401335.1). Taxonomy (NCBI): domain Eukaryota; kingdom Metazoa; phylum Chordata; class Aves; order Coraciiformes; family Brachypteraciidae; genus Brachypteracias; species Brachypteracias leptosomus. Next base: position 188,916 of record VYZX01021388.1, on the reverse strand, counting down.
AGCTACTTCTATAGTTCTAGCTTTAGAATGAGAAGAATCATATTCCTTGTTTCATCGAACTGAATAACAGGGCAAAAGGATTTCATCATAGATCATTTTCATATTGACAAGTATAGAAGACAAGAAAGCCCTGACTTTTAGCAGATTTCCATTTACTGCTGTCAAAATTTAAACAGCTACATTAATAGTCAACTAACTATTCACTTATTTTTGGTCAAAGGTTATTTAAAAAGTAAAAGCAAAGAAGTCTGTAAAAATTTAAATGCATCAAAGTTTATATCCCACATTCTGTAGTAAATCCCGCTCTCCTTCAGGAATCCAGCCAGCAAAACTTTTGTTCCCTTGGCCAGTTGCTGGAATAATAGCCCCTCCTTTGTTTCATCGTGACTTGATTACTATAATTATTTGCTTGCTAGACTTCCAGCTACTGCTCTGATTGTGAGGAGTGCAGAATACAACTGCTAGACTACATGCTGCATCTAAGTCTTTCCATCACATTACCCCTATATCCCCATATTAAGAGAGCTCCATTGCTTCCCAATGCAGCGGCGGCCTGATTTTTTAGATCTTCCTACTAATTTACAAGGCTTTACATTGGAAGCCTCAGATAAATCTTTTGCTGCTCCATGTCTGAAGAGTCTTAGGGCTGTACTTGTATATGCTTTTGTCTCCCCCATAGTGTTTTAGACCCTGAACTTGTTTAGCCTTACTCACATGAGCAGGTTTACAGACTTCAATGGGACTACTTACATGAGTAAGAAGTACTCATATGAGTAGATATTTGCAGGCTCAGACCCTAAGTGACTTGGAGAGCTTTACTATTATTCACTTTGTGAAAAGCACTTGCAAAGAAACAAGAGAGGACTTACCGTATTTATTCAGAGTTATTATATATTCACCATGTCTTCTTCTTAAGCCCTCTTTGTTCTTGAGTACATGTACTCTATCTACAGTAGCGATACACAATATTTCTCTCAGGGGATTTTCACATGCGAAAGTAGAGAGGGTCTGACATGTTGGACTGTTGAGGGTTTTGTGTTGTTTTGTTTTGTTTCTCCCTGTGAGAATTTGTAGATACCAACTTGAGACAAAGAAGATTTTGGTATTACTTCTATTGCAGCAGCACTAACAAGCTTGTGCCCAGGAGTAGGGCTCCACTGCGTAAAAGCATAGTTCACACACCTTACAACAAGCCACCTCTCACCCCTAAAGAGTTAAAGCTGCAATTTCTCTACAGATTAAACTGAACACTGTCATTTTCCCCTTAAAACACTCATTTCCTTCATGCATTTTCAGCTATGAGGACAATCAATTTTGTCATCAGACTTAGGGCTCCCAGGTCTAGAATGGTTCATTTTTATTAAAGTTCATACTTCCCACCTATATGATACACATAACCAGGCACACACATTTTTTATATAATGAGAGATGCTCTCTTCTCTGGAAGACTTGTATTCCTTGGGAGAAAGAGGGGCAAAGAAAAAAAGCTGCATTGTTCTGTAGCCTACCATGCTAAGAAGTTGCCCTTGCTGGGAATGCTGGATATGTCACAAGAAATGTGAAAACTGGGCTCACTGAACACCCCAGATCTTTTAAAATAAATTAAATGTCTTTTCCAGCAGAACACAATGGAAAGGTACAGATAGATCATTAAAAACTAGAGGCTTTCGGAGACTCTCAATGGTGGTTTTTTCTTTCTGAAAACACCAGAAGAGATGACAGACTTGATCCTGTGCAGAGTGCTCCTGAGCACCCTCTATTACTACAGATGGGATGGAGAAAGTGGGGGCATTCAGCACTATGAGGACTGCTTGTCACCTTGCGATGTTGTAAGCTGCCAGAAAAGTCTTGCATTCCACACACAGAAAAATCATCCCTCAGTTCAGAGTGCCCACTGTCTCCAGTATAGAGACCTGTGAACTTCTTTCCACTGGAGATTTCTGTCTAGCAGGCCTTCAGTATGGTCTTGCATGGCAGTGTGCTGACCAAAGCACAGCCCATGTTGTTTTACACCCAGGATGAGCTGCACCCTAGCCAGCAGTAAGTTTCAACAGCACATCTGGTTTGAGGATCTGCCCTTACTTCTTTGTATTAACACATACAAGAAACAACCTGGATAGGCCAAAAAAGGGAGGGGTGATGTACGGGTCTGGTGAAAAACCCTTTTCTTCCATGTATCTCTATTTCCCACCAGCCAGAAGGTTAGAGACTTTCTTTTCCCCCACCCCCCCAAAAAAAACCCTTAAGTAAAGAAAACATGACATGGGAAGAGCATAGGACAAGGCAATGAACCCGGGTTGACATGGAGAGGAAGGGGGGTAAAGCTGTTTGATTTCAAACACCTCTGGTCCTGGGACAGTTTGCAAGCTCTCACCTATGCATTTAAATAGTAGTAAGCTACTGAAAACCAGCCCAGCCCCACAATACTGTCTATCACACACTGCTTGTTTTATTTTGGGTAGGTAAACCTAAGGGTGGAACTATAGCAGGCGGGGAAAAAGCACAGATGATACCAATGCAAAATATTTCTAGTGGTATCAAGCCCAGCCAGAGCATGAACTAGCCCAAAACAGGGCAGTGAATGCGTTGGATCCAGCCATCTTTCAGTGCTTTCTGCACGGCACAGATCTTTCTCCACTTTAAAATAGATCACAAACGTGGGAAACTTTCTGCTGGCTGAGAGGGAGAAATAAAGCTTGCACCCATGGCTTTTTCAAAGTTCTCAAAGCTCTAGTAATAAACTGATTTTCCTCTAAGAAATGCTGGCATGCCACTGTCTCGTGTCAATTTTCATGGGTCACCATGAAAACAAGATGGGTGGCATGAAATTAAAAGAGTTTCTGTTAAGCTTGCAGCCTTTGAAATCCTTTACGTCTGAGAGAAGGCAACCTTCACTTCCCCAACTCACACTTCTGAGCCACAATATATTGCTGCACTGACAACACTCCCTTCATTCTGCTGTTCTCAAGAGAGAGAAAAAAATCTTCTAAACCAACTCACTTGGCAACTGGATTTTGGCAAGCACAATGCAGCAAGAAGTAAAATTAGCACTTATAACAAACTTTATTAGTTTTAATCAAAGTAGTTACCTTTTAAGATTCTTTCAGTTAAAGAAAATATTTCATGTTTATTTGTTACTACTGTACTGGTATCTCCATTTACCTTTTTTTGTTTAAAAGTCTCATTCTGCTAATTAGATCTTTTATCAAACCTTTGCTAATATTAATTTTCATTTTATATCCCCTGTTCATATTTAATATTCCAGTAACAAAACTCATATTAACAACAACAAAATACTAATACTATGATTAGTATTCTGAGGTAACGAAATACAATCTACTGTGATAATACCTAATAATCTCCTCAATGTGATAAATCAGCCTGGCAATAATAATATCAAACAGCAGCCTATGAATTCCAAAATTACTTCCTCAAAATCTCAGAGGTCTGAACTTTCTCCCCATGGCTAACACAGGAGCAATGAAATGCTTCTTATGTACCTTTACTCTACTTGTCCATCAGTCCTAGTATTTCTTTGAGTGAGTATTTTTTAATGTTCAGAAACTCCTTTTTTAGGTTTTTTTTGGGTTTTTTCTGTGTGTTTGGTTGGTTGGTTGGGTTTTGGGGGGTTGTTTTGTTTTTAAAGAGGTGCCTCAAATCTGTGGTCCTTTATTTTAGATCCATTAATTCACTCAAATAACCCTGCACTGGAGATGCACCATGTTGTTAATGATAAGACCTGGAATGGCACAGACTGAAGCTCACGAAACAAGAAATGGGAATGCTCTTGAGAACCTGGGGCAAGTATTTTGGGGGACTAGCCATGGAGAATCAGGCTTTCCAGTAGAAATAAAGGTGTATTTAGTGCAATAACTCTAGCCACTTGAACATACTTTTCTACTGCTCTAAACTCTTAAATTTTAGCCAAAACACCTCAGAGCAGAAGACTTATCTTATTTAAAATGACCATAATGGCTACATATGTCAGTGTGAACTACACTGAATTCACTGGTGAATAATCAAAACAGAGCTGAGAAAGTGCCTCCCATGATAATTTTCTAATCAGAAGTGCTGTGCTTGCACAATTGAAAAATTCTGTGGGAAACATTTACATTCAACTGAAAAAAAAAAATAATTATTTCCCTAGATACAACACTTCTGTTAATCTCCATCCTTATTAAAATGACAGAAGTCTTCCAGAAGAAAGGAGAAACAGGAAGAAGCAAGGTGAAGAGCAATGTGCCAGAAACAAGTTCTTTGGGTTTCCAGTGCTCTTATCTTTCTGTGTCCTTGCCTCTCTCCCCTCTCCAGCTTTGCAAAATTTAAAATGGGACAGGGGCTTCCAGAAAGCCAGCTAAAATGTCAAAAACATTCTGTTTTGTTTGCTGTCCTAAAAAACAGATTCTCCAAGAAAGTCCCAGCCACTCACTCACATACACAAATACACATGTAAAAGTAAGGCTGCTTTTTTTTTTTTTTCTCTAACATTTTATTCTGATTCATCATGTAAGCTGTTTAAAAACCTGGACTATTTTTCCATAGGAAAAGATGTCTAATTCCCAGTCAGTTTAAGGTAGAAAGCTGCCAGCTCTTCTGAAGTTGGACGCCAGATTTAGGAAATGCAGACAATGTGTGAAATTCACCCCAGAGCTGGAGACATTTCAGAGCACTGTTCAGCATCTCCTGCTCTGTAAAACAGTGGGAGACCCACAACACCAGAGCTCCCTGAATCCCCTTTGCTCCCCAGCTCATCAGCAGCTGGCATCAGACTGCATGTGACAGAGCAAACAAGCAGGATGGGAGCAAGGAACCAGCCAAGGAAGAGCTGGTAGGATCTGGTAGCCATACAACGAAACAATTGACTTCCACTGACAGAAGTTTGCTTGCACATCAGTGCATCCCAGTGGACCTAGATGCATAAAACGCACCCACCAAATCCCATACTCATCTTTCACAAGAGGCACTGAAGTTATCTAGAGCTTCTTAGCCTATCTGTAAGTGCACTTTGAATATTTCAGTCGTCACTGACACACAAATAAAAGACAGGTATGATGCAGCACATTCTTCTTTATAATTACCTGGAAATTAAAACTTTCGGCTAGGACTAAGCTGTCCTCTAAACATACCCAAGCATTGGATTAGTCAGTAAAATGAGAATCACACTTTCAATAACTATGGAGCATGTGTGAACAAGCGGATACATTCCCATGGCTCTAAGTGATGGAGGTTTTACCACTTCCTTCTACTCTGTAATTTCATATTTTAAACATGAGAAAAATAAACCTTAAATACAAAGCATTTGCTTTTAAGCAAATCCTGCCTCATTTTAATGGCTTATGGTCAACATTATCATATAACACACTGTCATTTACAGTGGGAGGTTGAGAAGAACGACTCCCCCTGCAACTCCGGTAAGCACCCAGGTTATCAGTGATTATTCTGCTATTTAACATCACTTATGCTACTGACCAACTGCTCCAATGGCAGAAATAACTCATTTCAAAAATCAGACACAGTTTGCTGCCATTAAGCTACTTGTAAATCTCCATGGGATTATGTGGAATGAAAGAGACCATATAAAAGTAAAATGTCATTATGTATCACAAATTTGGTATCTTACGTGCATTACATTTCACTACCGAAGCACAGGAATACACTTGTCTTCCTCAGATCTAAAGGACCAGTTCTTTGCTTGGTTATTCCAATTACACACCCATATACCTCCACTGAAAGCAACTGAATTACAGCAAAGGACCAGTGAAGTTTGAAAAAGAAAACCTATTGAGAATGGGAATTTGAGAGCCTCAAGCAAACTGCAAATCAACTCCTGCATGGTATATATTGGCCTAACTCCACTGTGATTAGTGTAGACAATTTACACCAGCTGCCAATCTGCTTCTTGAAAATTAAGGACAGAAACCTAAACATATTCTGGAAATCTTGGCATTGTCAGGCTAAATATGTACACATGCCTGATTCTTTTCTCTCGTCCAGTAGAGGATGCAGCTTGTTAAGATTTTTTCCAGCTAAATATATATGTTTAATTTATGTGATTAATTTCTGTGTTAATGAAGGTTGAAGGCCCGAGAAGGCTGAATGCATCTATTTATCCAGGGGCCAGATAAAAATTGCTGCTCAACTAGCCAGCCCGACCCTAATATGGAAAGCCCCAGTCTTATTCAGGGTGAGAGGACAATTAAATTTTTATGCTCATTTAATCCTGTGCCCTTTCAGAGCAAAGGCTGACCATTGTGCCCAATTTTTCCAAATGTTTGCTGTTACATAACCTTGACGAACCCACCAAACTCAATTTACGCAGGGCCTGTTGACAAAAATCCGATCGCAACAATATTCTAACGCTCTCTGGGGTTAAATCCTGGATTTAGAGGTTACAGGAAAAGAAAAGCCAGCACTCTAAACCAGTGCCTTATTAGTTCTTACCTGCAGCAACAAAATTCATATTACTGTGAATATCTAGTCAACAAATTGTTTCTATACGAAAGGAAATGCTTTAAAAAGTCTTTCTGCTTCTGAAGAGCTATCTGTAAGGCTGGTAACATTTTGCTCTGATACTCAGAAAAATTGATTCTTTCAACAAGTTAAATAATTTTAATTTTTTTTCCCTTTTCATGCTCAAGTCTGTCACCTGGTCACTTCCTCTAAGAGAGATTCATTTAGGGGAGCTGTATTGTATCATCTGTGCTTTCGCGGTTTAGTGTAGAGCCAGTTTATCTTATTACTGTTAGGTTCTTCAAGAGAGATTCATTTAAGTGTGACCTAGTCTATTATTCTAGGTGCTTCTTGCAACTCTATTGGGCATTTAAGAGTTGTAGAACTCTCTAATTTATTTAAGCAGGGCACTTTAAAGCAATATCTCAGTAATTTTCCTTGAGTTTAAGGAGCCCTTCTAGGTTTTCAAAATGGTTGAAGTTTTTCTGCTCTTCTAAGGACTGCAAATATTTGAACAACAAATAAAAATGTTTAAGAAAAGAAAGTTCAAGACAGACAGAGAGGCAGTGAGAGACACAGAGAGACAAGAGAAACGAGTGCGAGTGGGGTTTTTTCTACATGGAAAACTCTACCAAGAAAAGTCATATCAACATTTCAGTCAGCAAAGTGAAAACCAGTCATTCTCCCAAAATATTAGTTCGTAATGTATTTGCCTTAAATCTAGGATTTTCAGGTTGCCCTCACATATTCTTTGCAATAAGTCAGAATGAGTATATTAGCACAAGGAAATACTTGCAAGTAGCTTCTACAAACACTGCAACAAATGTTTTCTGTATGAAACACCACTAGGGATAACAGGGATGTCGACAGCTACAAAGAGAACTCAAATGAAGCAGAAGTCACAGTTCTGTACAGGGAATACTGGAAAAATAAGACATACGAGTCTGATTTTAAGTACACTAATATCAGGGAGAGATTTACACAACCAGGCTTCATGTGAACACTGTGGTTCTGCAGTCCTTTCTTACACAAACCTCTCCCACAGCTTTCTACATAGGAAAACATGGGGCTGTGAAAACCAAACCTAGAAAGATATTTAATCAAGATAAAAAATGAAACAAACAAATACAGAGCAGATTCTTAGAGTAAATAAATAGATAAACGAATACCATTCAGAGAAAAGCCTACGAGGAACAAGTGACACAGCCTGGGGGAGTGAATCAGGAAAGGCAGATAAGAAACAGTGCCCTCCCACCGGAGGGGAGGGAGACTAAGTCCCTGTTACACAGGGCAACGCATGAAGTGTAGTCGAGATCCTTGTACTCCTCTCCTCAGGACCAGGTAGTGCAGCTGGAGTGTCAGGCCAGCTTCCTGTGCCTATGGCTTTAATATTTATTTTTGGTACTGCTGCATCCCATACAGCTTGCCCTTAGGCCAATACATTGCCCCTGACTGTCTGCTGTGCATCCCTCAGTGAGGCTGTTAAGAACTGCCTGTGCATACTAAGAACAAAGCCCTAAGTAACTTAGGGTAATAAACTTCATGAAGACTGCCCTACCACTTTCTTTCCTTCCCCATATTGCCAGGAATGTACTTAGCCAGTGGGCATCAGACAACTTTCAACTGAGTTTTTGCAGGATTTGGCTTGGCTTTTTTCTCAGCTTCTTATAATTTATTATACATGATAAAAAGCAAATAAATACATAGTTTGATTTTACTTTTGGAGGGGGAATCCTAGGAGTGACAGCTCCCAGAACACCAAACACACCAGCTGTTCTTTTATTTTCCAGTTCTTCACAGTAATGACAGTCTCAGCTCTTGTTGCCAAGCCTCTTTGGAAAACATTTTAAAAATAAATGTAGCACACATGAAAACGTGCCAGAACAGTCTCCTTCTCAACAAAGATTCTCCA
>VYZX01021388.1:151152-166024 GCA_013401335.1 Brachypteracias leptosomus | reverse complement strand
GGATCCATGAGACGAGATGGTAAAAGCCCAGAAGGAAATACTCTAATTGAAAACGGCAGTAGAAGACACACAGTACAGTTAAATATTATCTTATCAGAAAATTAGCAAAATGTAATTTTTTTTTATTGGATTTTTACAGATGTTATTTTTAACCACATCAAAAAACCCCACCTCATGGCTATTGGCACAAATTGTCATAATTACTATAATTTGAAGTCTGAGCTGTGGAGTGACTGCTCAGATAACTATCTCGTCCTCCTTATGCTGTATTAGGAAAGCAGCCGGGAGACATATCTTCTCATGTTTTTTGTACTAGGTTTGGACTTCATTTGTGTCTATTATCCAATCTCATTCTTGAGAATACTAAAGAATAAATTCTTTTCCCCTACCTGAAACACTGGAGAAAATCAGGAGGTTAACATTAAGAGAGGTAAAGTCAACTTTAATTAACATACCAATTACCTCCCATTTGCAAGCAAATTGTTTTATTTCCTTCCCTGTGCTCCCTTGGGAAGTCTATTTTATTTTTTTTATATGTGGTCATTGACTTTGGGAAGAAAAATCAAGCTCTGTGTTCCCAAATGAAAAGAGAACCAGAAGAAAACTAGTTAGCATTGTAGTTCATGTCTCAGGAACCCCATGCTGTGGGGTTAGTAACACTTTCTAGCCTTGCAGATTGGTGTGAAAGTGCTTTACAGATTGTGAATTGCACAGTAGTGGGAAATTAGCTATCTGTTTTGATTGATCTTTCCAATATCCCAAATCTCTAAAACACACGCGTTAAAGACTGTTTCCTTCCTGGAAGGAATATTTGGGGAAGTTAACATTAAGAAGAGTAACTTGTAACTGAAAAAAAGAAAAACCACCACACAAATAGGAATATTTTTCTTAACGCAACATAACTGTACAGCATTTTGATAATATGCAGCCAAAACATACTCTGGACTGTGGTTTCACTAGCTCCCATGAAAGCTAAGCAAGGTTAGAAGTTATCAGAATCTGGATGAAGGACTTTCCAAGGATAATTTTAAGTACCTTAAGAAATGGTGCTAGTAAATCAGTAAGTGACCTTCTTCCTGTAAGTCAGGCACAAGGCAACCTCTCCCCCACACTATGGCAGTGACATTCCGTAGGGCTGCCATTCTTACAAAGAAATAAAATACAGGTCCTAGGTTCTACATACTTAGTAACTTCTAAAAGATCCTTAGTACCCTTTTTTCTGGACTAGGGTTCTTTCTCTGAGAATCAGAAATGGGCACCAAGGTGAGCAACACTCTGTTATACCTACAAGGTAACATGTGGGAATAGGAGTTTGGTTGGAGGTGATGAAGAAAAAGGTTGCACTGAAAACTGTTGTAAGTCAACACTGTCATCCCCTGCATCCAGCAGAAGTTTCACCCTGGGTGATTTCATTCACCTGTAATTTGAGGTATATACATCACTTCTGTTTCCCTCCTGTCCTAAATTTTTGGTCAAGGCATAATAGTGCAGGAACTCCCTCCTCTCCATTCTTTGCTTTTGAATGATTGTTACTCCTAATCACTGATGTCACCAACTCTTCCAAAACAGTGTAGAAGGGTGAGAATTTGTCCTCTTGGATAAAACCTACTTCAGTACTTGTGCTACTTGTTAGAGAAACAGGAACAAGTCCTTTCAGAAACTAACTTTAAAAAAGAAAGAACTCTACATTAATTTATGATGAAACATTCCGACAGGTAAAATTGACTGAAACAAGAAGAGTAAGTAAAATATTTTATCATTCTTCCTGGATGACTTATTATCTAGGACATTTTAAGCGTATGGTGCTATTCTAGAAGATGTTTCATTAACACACGCACAAGAAGATTCAAGCTACAATCCACAGCTTAAATTTTTACCTCTCAGCAGCATTAGGTCATTTTGCTTACCTACACCACCCTGACATCCCCTGTATCATCTCACCGTGCCATGAGCCTCTGCAGAACATTAAACACAATGGTTGAACTAAGTGTAATCCATGAAAAGTCCAGATATAAAAAGCACTAATGGCAGATGGAAGTTTTAGGATCCCTGCACTCAGGCTGCGTTGCTCAATTTAGTTGACTCCCAACTTTCAGGAGTTCTGCAAATGCCCTGCACCACTCGGAAACATCTTTTAGTAGCTATACATCTTTACGGACAAAATTCCTGCTGCTCACACAGTCACAAGGTTATTATCAGACTACACAAACATCAAGTATTAGATGGCTAAAATTTGTCATCTAACCCCTAAGTCATACTTCCCTACGAGATCTTTCCAAATTGTACTTATTTAACTTTTTTTGCATGATCCAAGTTTGCCAGAGTTCCTATCCTTGGACAGAAACAGAGGAGGCAAGAGACAACAAAAGCACTGTAACTGCTAATCATTTAAGGACTGCAACACAACCAAAAGATAGGTGATTTAGGAGGAAGAAACACAACTACCTGGGAGCATATCCAAGAAGCAGTCAAAAGCATGAAAGCAGGAGAATACAGACTAGAAAACTGAAAACAAAACTAAAAAACTCAAGGGAAAAGTTATAATCTCCCTTTATTTAAAGCTTGGCTCCATTGACTAAAGCCAGGCCGCAGCAGGTAGCCTGAGGTGTCTTGTTCTATTCCACCTGCTCCAGAAAGACAGAAATCTCTACAATATTCTATATGAGACCTGCTGGCCCTGTCCTAGAGCCTTTCAACAGTACTTGATCTTCACAAGAAAATCAACCATTAGATAAGCATTGGTCCTACTTCATTCCTAGGTACTCTTAATCATAGAGAGAATAAATAACATCTTAGACCTCCTCTTCTATCTAAGTGTATTCCAGCAACTGGAATACTCCGGTTATTCATGAAGCTTAAAGTATGAATAAACAAAAAAGCAAAATTGTAAATCACAAGGGATACACTAGTCCTGATTCCCACCACACTAACACAAGCAAAATGATACAGAAGATGAAACCAGGAATGCAATATGTTGCCCATCAAGGCTGCCCAGTTGTAATTCTGTAACTTTACCATACTCTGAAAGCTATATGGGTCATATGTTCAGTAAATCTAATATCCAGGAGGTCTTGCCAATATCCCACAGGTGTGCACAGGAGTGTAGTATGTGAAAGGAAAGCAATTATGTGGGTGGGTACACACACAAACCGGTGTTTCTAAATCCTGGATGAATTCATTCCACACATCTGCATCCATTTCACATTGAGGAATTAAAGAAAAGGAGGGGGGAAAGAAAGAAAAAAACCCTCTTTTAAAGATACCTGAGCATTAATACTGCTCCTTGGCTGGCCTTGTCCTCAAGCACTCCACCTCTCCCAAAGGCCTACTTCAGCAGACTCCTCTAGAAACCAGCACCAACAGGTCCAACCCAGGCATCCTGTGGTCAATACACAAGTTTCTGTTGACTTTAACACCATCTCCTATGCATGCTCCTAGACTGTGCTTCTAGACTGGAGGAGGGAGGCTGCATCTAAGAGGAAAGTGAGAGAGAGAAAGACATACACACACACTCCTTCCAGTTTAATTGACAGGAGGGATTTTCTCTGGGATTTTAACTTGAAAACCAAACAATAAGCTACAATCCAGTCATTGTTCTGGTCACTTTACTCACATGTTACAGGCCTTTATTTTATTCTGTGTCTGGTTTTGTCCTCTAAGTTTAAACTTGTAGAGGTAGGGGCCTGTGTATGCTTCTCCTGTGTTTTTGAAGTGCTCCCACAATGCAAAGGAAAGGTTATACTACAAGTAGACTAAGTGTGACAAAGTGACATTATATCAGGCCAGCAAGGAGGGAAATAAAGTTGAAGGAGGGTCTCTTGGGTCTCGGAGAACACCAACTATAGAGTCAGTTTGACTTTGTGTGTGGAGAAAGAGAGGAAGAGCAGAAGTCATACCACTGTACCACACTACCTTCTGTAAAAATATATGCTTAGAGATAAATGAATATGAAGCAAACACAGGTGATTGTGGCATTAAACCAGCTCACACCTGATGGATCAGGAATGCAAAATACAATCCCCTCTTAAGTGCAGAAAAATTGGTGCCGAGAAGTTGGATTAACCTCCTTTGGTGAGGAATACTTTAATCTTCTCTGTACCTCTCTGATTTCTTGCTAGTTTTTTAAAGGTGCGCTTTGTTTAGTGGAAGTGTCCTTCCCTGTTTGCAAATAAAGGGCTATGTCCTGCAGTCCTTTCCCTGAATGATAGAATTTGGACCTTATGCTGCAATATCATTTCTACACTAAATTTGTCCCTGCTACAAGAAAGCTTAACTTTCAATGATTTTAAAAAAATATTAGATGTACTGGTTGTTAATATTAAAGGTTAGTAAATAAATTTTATGGCTACATTAGATGCTAAAGTGATATTAGAGCCTATACAGATAGTATTTTTTTCCTCAATCTGAGCATCTGAAATCTTGTGATTATACAAAAAGTTTAATATACAAATTTAAAAATATGAACTTGTAACTCACAGGATTTCAGGAGAACCCTGAAGATAAAGCCTGAGTGGAACTTAAAAACTCATAAAGCAAAATAATATTTACTCAGCCGATCAAAGGCATCTAGTTCATATTGGGTATATCACCCTTAAATTCTTCTATTGTCCTCTTCTCCCTGCTCCATTAAGCCCATTTTTTCTTCTTCAGCAACACCTCCTTTTTCACCCTGTTAAAGTTTCCTAAATCTGTCTCATGTCCCCTACCTACTGTAATGCTCTCTTCTATACATCCAATTGTCCTCTAGCATTCCCCTCTGCATTTGGCCTGCACAATGCTTTAGATGCCCAAAGCAAACCCCCAGTAGATCCATTCCCCTTTGCTCCCAAGAACATTAAATGCATTTAGCACCCAGCAAAGCTCTTGTGCATGGTGTATGATAAAGTCGAAAATTCAAGCATGCCCTCAGCTGCCTGGTCTCCACAGATGTAGAGGAAGACAAAGCACGAATGAGCTTTACTTTTGCTTCAAACCCACAATTCGTAAAGTGGGCAGGATTTTCCTTGGAAAATGACTTTCCAATAAAGATATATACATATTTAAACAAATTCCCAACCATGCTCCAAAACTCCATCCTCACGGGCTGCCACAAAATAAGAGCAACTCACTTCACAAGATCTAAATAACTCAAGCCACCTGGGAAGAAGGAAACCACAGCACTTAACTTTTTCTTTCCTTCTTTCCTTTTTGCACTTCATTTAGCCCTTTCTGCCTGTGTCTGCTCCAGCCCAGGGTGCTCCACTATCCCCAGGATTAGCAGAGATCTCTGCCGATTGCTCACACCTGCAATTCAGACAAACCCGTTCCGCTTTGTGCAATCAGCCGTACCTCTCGTAAGGCCATCAGCTCCCAAGCTGACAGGCAAACAGAGACCCACCTGATGGGTCAGACCAGACACCTGTGAAGGGGCTGGAGCAGGAAGGAGAGAGAGGGAGGAAGAGAAAGGGTGAAATTACACAATTAAAAGACCAGGTTGATGTTTTGAAGGGGAGGAGTATTACCTACTACCCACAGGTACATTACAAACACCTGACTGTGAAACCAGCACTTCTGTAAAACTCCCAGGGAAGGTGTCTGCCTGTTTAATACCCAGTGGAGTGGATCCCATTGGCAGAAATCAATCTACTGGTTTCAAAACAAGAGGTCAGAGCTCCTAATAGCTACTGTTTAGGGAACCAAATTTAATTTGCCACCAAATCTCCATTATCAAAATGTATAGAAAAACTGGTGAAATACCACACTGCTTTCTCATAGATGCACTCTGAATAAATTAAGCTGATTGATTTTTCTTTGTTTCAATTATATCTGTGAAATGAGAACATGGAACGCTCATTCTACTATGTCCAGATTATGCCTCTGCCAGACAATTGCCTATTACTGAACTTGGAGATCACCCCAATACAACCTTAACTAAACTAAATATGATCAAGTAGGGAGTATTTATGTTCCAGTGATTACTGTTAACAAAAGAGCACACAAAACCCAAGTCATGTGACTATTGCTGTCTCTAGCTATATATGTGCATAAGAGCAGCGCTCCTGAGAGGCTATTCACAACTCTTGCACAAGTGTCACTGCACAGGGCCCATCACCAGTTCATCATTTGAAAAGGAATAACAAAACTGGTCAGAACACACATGCAAGAGAATGTCTCTGACAGAAGCAGCTCTTTGTCCCTGCCTATTTCCTGTCTTAAAACTCATTTCAGATTAATTCACTGTAGGAAGGGGATCTGAGCTCATTATTAATATTATTTTAAGTCTTGTTCTGGAAATCAAAGCCCAGGCCTCAGCTGATGCTATTTAGTTCTGGGCCACCCACTCGCCAAGCTATGGATGTGACCTCAAACAAGTTTCAGTTCTAACCTATCAACTGTGGTTTGAAGGCAGCTCTTACAGAGGGGATGGCAATAACCTGTGCGTCTGTAGGCAGCACAGAGCCCTGAGATCAATTCTTCTCTGATATCACTCCTTGTTTCTAACTACTGCAGAAAGTGCAGAAACCTGATATTGATAATACAGGGAAGAGAAAACACCTCCTTGATTGGTAAAGAGGAAAGTCACAAAGAACAGCAACCTTGGGCTACTATGGGGTAAATCATGGGCACACTCCATACAGGGCTCTGTACTTCATGACTAAGCAGTTTTATTTTGTGCCAGTCACAGCATTTACCCTTGTAGCAGCATCAACATGGCCAAAGCACCCAAGATCTTTGCTAGAAGAACCTCAACATTTACGTACCAGAGAAGCAGACAGATGTATAGAGGTGAGGATGCATACAGTGAGAATGAAGAGGCAACAGGCCAGGTCTATGTGTATTCAGTGCCCATCCAGACCTCCCAAAGTATGAGAGGGTACCCGTGGGAGGTACAACAGCAATAACTAAGGAGGTCAAAGACAACCAAACACCAGGGCTCCTTTGAACAGACTGCATCACAAAACCCTCACTAGCATGCCAAGGGCTCCTTCCCCTCTTATCAGAACTGCATTACCAGTGATATTGGATTGGCCTGGCTCCCATCCAAGCACAGACCTGTTGACACTTCCCTGCCTATGAGCAGGGAGAAAGTTCTTCCTGACTTTTCCTCTATTTGGCTACTTTTCTTTCTACAAACAACGAGGAGCAGGAATTGTCAAACCCTTTGGGTGTAGATGGTTCACAGTTACATGCAAAATCTCTGAATGGGTACAACAATATATTAATGGTTGTTGCTGAGTCTTGGATATTTGCAGATAAAATTAAAGTAAGAAACAATTAGCATCATCTCGCTCTGTAACAGAGTATTTTATCAGTCAAGTCAAATGCAGAGCATAATTACGTGGCTATATGCAGAGATTACACACTGCATCAAATGTCAAATTATGTTGTGCTAACCACCAAGTTATCCTGAAATTGTTCAGTGACAAACGAGAAAGAATTTGGTTTCTCTCTGTGTGGTCTCTCTGCTGGGTGCATATTTTCCAGCTGTTATCCCCCTGACCTGCATACCTGCCATGGACTCCTTCAAGCTTATCAATCAAACTAGAGAACAGAAAGCCCAGCCTGACATCTGACTTCAGCTAACAGGAAGTGAGCAGTAGCCCTCTACTATCTAGTCCCTTTCTATTTATCTCGGGGATGTAGGAAATGAACCAACACCTTGCAGAAGAATAATGAATGGAGCTGATACATCAAGGTCAATCAGACCTTAAAGGTCCTTTTTTTAAAAAAAAAAAAGAAACACCAACAAAACCTCCTCATTTACTCTTAAAGCAATTCACTCCAATACAGTCAACAACATTCACTTACAATTAATGTAGAATAGAAATTTCCTGTTATTTCTCTAGTTTGAGAACCAGGAATAAGTAATGAACTTCATTAAGTCTTTCACTAAAGGCCCAGAGAAGATTAGATCAGCTGCTTGTGTCTTTGAAAGATAAATTCTACTGAGCATATAGCCTCTGTTGGTAAGCATTGACTTTTAACTGGGGAGCATAATAGTTTAAAGGAAAAAAAATGAGCAAGAGCGATAGTTTTCCATGCTCTTCTGCCTTACAATTATTAATACCATTCACTTAAGTGGAAAACTGACAATAAAATGTTGTTAGGTGACTGGAAGGACAGGCAAGGGCATTGAGGCCAGGCCTGTGGCAGTTGCAATAATCATCCAAAACTTCTGCAGAAGCACCAGTCCATACAGCTTCATATGATCTCTCTCTGGAGACTCAAGAGTTTTACTTGGTTTTCAACTTAGACTTTTTTGATTGAATTTTCCTTTGTGAATAACCAAATAGCTGTAAACAGCTCAAGGTTGCATTTTAGTCTATTTAGTACTGCCAAATTTTAAAAGTGTTCTTTTCTGATCTATTGACACTTTAGGTTTTCAAAATCAGTGGAATACCAAAACATCACAAGTGAGTTTTCTTTCATAATCCCAGACTTTGAAGTAATCTAAAGGTATTACAAACAAGACCAACATCACCTTCGATCAAGGATGTCCTGAGTGGTAATAACAGAAATCAAAGAAGCTAACTTTCTTTTAATCCAATAGCAAGGAAATGTTAAATTGAAAAGGAAATTCAGGACTATGTTGCTTTTGAAACTATTATATACAACTGTATCTGTATCTCTCAAAAACAAAAATTGCACCATGCTTAGAGCTTATATTTTTCTTTAACCTATATCGCCCCTTTAAGTGCAGCTGTTTGTCATCATCTCTCTGAATCTGAGAATAGGTTTTATAGGAATGCTTTGTGCAACTTTAACAGAAATTTACAATAATCACCAGATATTTATAAAAAAAAAAAAAGAACAGAGAAGAAAAAAGATTAAGAGGCTTAATTACACCACACCTATACAACATGAGGTGCTTAAGCAGTGACAGCAAAGAGATTTCTTTTCTCAGAAAAGATCAGATATGAGAAAGTAATGAAGCATTAGCAGAGCCCACCTGTGTGTTAGTTTTAGACCACACTAATGTAAGTTTGCTTTTTTTATTATTTATTTATTTTGCACAGAGTAGGGAATGGTGAGAATATAAAGGATAACTCTGGCCACCCCCTGATAACTTTCTAGTATAAAAATTCATTAGCATTCCGCAAATAATGAACCTTTTAAGCTAAATTGAATGCATTGGTTGAGTTGGGCCTTCTGAGCTTTCTGGCTCCTCCTCTCCTCATCCAGCACTTCAAAGGAATGCCTCTCTCTTCTGTTAAAAGTCTGGGTCTTGTAAAAATTCACCACACCCTAGGAATTCCCCTCTTGGAATACACTACTCAGACTTGCGATTCAGGCAACTTATTTTTAGAGAAAATATTTCCAGAACAACGACAACTGGAATGTGGTTGATCAGAGAAGGAGAGTATGTTTTGGTAATCTTACTTTCTCCTACTCCATAAATCATAGAAATTCACACAAAATTGTTTTTCTACAATCCAGAGAGAGAAGCCACATAGAAGTCAGGTAACTCTTTTCTAGCCCAGCAAGACAGCTCTGGGTGAAGAAACATGCAAGTGGACAGACCAGAACGTAGCTGTGCTAAACAAGGCAAACAGAGGGCGGTTGGGCTCACAAAGGTCAGAATTAGAGAAGTTTTGGGACAGTCTTCCAATAGGAACAGCAGAAGGCAAAACCCAAACTGGCTGAAATCAGATAGACTTACAAATGGGATTTATATCCAAACACTGCTTGAGCCAGCAACAGACTTGATCCAGTGCAATGCTGAAATTAGCCATGCTGGTAGTAATTGAGCCTCCTCACACTGAGGGCATAAAGGAAGCCATTGCCACATTTTGTCCAGGCAAATGAAACTCGAATAAGGGTCTGGGGCAAATTAACTCCAAATCTCCCCTAATCTGGTAAATTAACACAGTCTATGCCAAAATAAGAAAGGCAGAAAGAATCTCAGGTAGTTTTGTGAATTAGCTTTTTTTTTTAATTTAATTAAGTTCATTCTCTTAAATCACTGCTCAGTACAGCATCAAGATTTGTGCTGCTTCTCTTGCTGCCTTCAAGATTATGTTGGCTCTTTGAAGAAATTTCTGGCTCCTGAAACTGTAATCTTACTANCAAATTTTACAAATAGCATTAAGATATAATTACATACAAAAAAAAAAAAAAAGGTAGGAAGGAGTAGTGCTGGCTCTTAGTTCTTCTCTTATTGCAGTTTTACAGAACAAATAGACTGGAGAGATAAAGGAATATGAAGTCATCATCACAAGTAGGTTCTTTTTGTTCCCACTTCTCTACACAAGTGTCTTACAGCCCAGAGTTATAATATCAGTGTTCTGCAGCCATTTCAACTGGTACAAGTACTGAAGGGTGGGATGAGCCAGTCAAGCTATGTCCTTGAGGCTCCCAGACACTGCAGTAGTCAAGAGTGAACCTGACAGAATTAGAAAGGTACCAAAGCAACAGTGATTAATAAATTGAAATTCAGAGATTTCGAAGTAGGGGTGGGCATTAAGCATGGCTTTCTGTTCAGTGCAGGACACAAGAGTAGTACAAAACCTTCTGCAAAACTTAGTCCTTAACTGGACAACGCTCACCAAGTGGTACAAAGACAGTACATTCCCCATCCCAGAGGGGACAGCACAGCAAAACTCTTATGCCAAGGCCATCTTTTCAGTTCATGCCCAGGTAGGTAGTCACTGACAATTTTTGTAACCTGTTAAGCCACCATAACAAAATGTAGGCTTTAATTTAACAATTTCCACTTACAGATCTCAGAGTTTTTACAGAAACAGGAAAGTAAATTTAAATAAAATATTTGGTTTTGGTTTGGTTTTTTTTGAGGGGTGTAGATATTTAAGCAGAAAAAAAAAATGGAGACTGGGAGTAAAATTTACCTCTCTTGACAGCCACTACCATTAAATCTATTGGAGTACACTTTTTCTTGTTAATAGATGGCCATGGTTGGAACAAACTAAACAGGAGCTTAAATATTAATGAATTAATATCTTCATCACATAATATATGAGCATCATCCAACAGATGCTGGTATGGACTGAACAGTGGGGATATTTGATGCTATATGTAAAAGGATTTAGTGGTCTCACTCCCAATTCCTACTCTCTGCTATAATCAAAGTGCCATACAATGAAATCTAAATTAACTTCTCACTGGCCTTTCCTCTCAGGCATTTTAGGGGACAGTTGAGTGTTAAGACACCTGATGGTCTTGGTTGTGCCAATAAAAATAACTGTTAATAATATGAGATGAATTTGCAGCTCCATTAGGTATGAAATATGCAAGCAGGTAATCAATGCTCTACAGGGACACAGAGTGAAATCTGCTGCCTTCCAAATGCTGCATCTTCGCATTCAGAGCAAAAGGAGCCCATTCCAGCTCAATTCTGCAGCCATTCAGATGCGGATTTTTTTTTTCCTGAAATCACTGGATTCATAAAAGGGAAAGAGTGAGACAGGGTCCCTCTCCAGCTTGTTCCTGGCTAGAGGTACAAAAAGAGCAGAAAGCTGCCTGGCACAATCACCTCTTATGATTTTGGCTGAAGTCTTAGATTTTATCTCTCTTCAGCCCAAACTGCTATACATCTATGAAAGCATCCGGCCACACGCACAAGTCAGGATATCCTCTGCCACGTACCACACGGGCTTTGCAACACTCATCTCTGAGCACCTATACTATGTTTGTCATCATGACATCTGAACATCTGTACTTATTGAAATGATGCCTATTTGTCAATCAAGGGTGCATTCATTACTATGACTGCATCACCAGAGCACACATCGAGCTCTTGTATACGGCACATACTCCTGTTCACCTGCCTCCTTTTGCACAAACAGCTCTAAGAAAACAAGGAGCAAGACACCAGTTGCTACAGTCACCTGCATCAAAGGGCCTCGGTGTTAGGCTTCAACTCCACTGAGCTGATTCAGAGTGTAAAGGCATGTGCAGTGCCTCCTCGTGCTGTCTCCTCAGATGAAAGGAAAAGGCTTCCATCTACAGTTCATTAAACACAATTTTACCTTTCCGTCTTCTACATTAGAAATAAGTAACACTTGGATTATCTTTGTTTATTTATAAAGGATCACATTTTTGTCATCAAGGACATATAAAGCCTCCAAATGAAGAGTGCACTGGACAATTATTTTTAAATGTGTTTGCTTCTGAGTCACACTATGTAAAAGAGATGCTACCTCACATGCATACACACCCGAGAAGGGGTGGGGGGCTGGAGAAAGATGCCTTTTCTTTCCCGGACCAAACTGCACACAGCTCTAAGGGTATTTCAGTAAAAGACATGGATTGCATTGCTGCTATTGAGTTCAGATTCACTCTAACTTTCAATCACATCACCTGCACTCTTCCAAAACAGATTCAAAGGTCTAAAAGAGCAGCTTGATAACAGAGAAGAACATTTATTTATTTATTTATTAAAAGGGCATTTTTCCCAGACTTTAACTAAACCTCATCCACTCTTGTCACTCTGGGCAGACAGTTGAAAGCAATATTAGAGCAGGTAATTGCACAGATCAGTCAACAGCCTTTGTCCCCTTGCCACTGAGACTTACAGTAAAATGGGCACAAGAAAACATTGTACTGGATTAAAGGCAGGTCTTTTTCTCCAGTTGCTTGCTGCTTACCAGCTGTTGTGTTCAACGGCAGGGACAGAAGCTCTCGTGGTATCTATAGGGGAAATCTAGCCTGATACTGTCGTCTTTTTTTTTTTCCCTCCCCTTGTCTCTAGGCTTGAAACAGATTACTCTTTGTTTTTAAAATGAAACTTTACCAAAAAGTATTCTATCTTGTCATCTACCATAAGCCATTAATCATGTGTGCACAGCACTTTACTAGCTATGAATTTTTAGGATTCTGAGTTTACAAGAACACCATCACTGTAACTTCTCAGATTGACAAACATTTTTCTCTACCCTTTGATCTTATTTAGAGCAACTCATGAAAAGACTCCGAGTAGCTGCTTAAACAAACACAGTACAGGGAACAGACAAAATTTTATTAACATTTGATTGTAAATCACTGGCAGCAGCCCACACGCTGATAAAAACAGATACCGCACTGTCAAAGAGAAACTGTGCCTGTTATGAGTATGTCAGAACAGTTGCAAGAAAGCTCCAAGCGTACCTTGTGACAGAATTATAGCTGCCAAAGTACAGAGAGATTGACTGCAAAGCGAAGGGCACTGAACAGAAATGCAACAATAGAATTAAAGAGTCAAAAATAGAAATTGTTTAGTGTCAGAAAATACATCATCAACACCATCTTTAGCAGAGGAGTCATCACTCAGGTTTTGACAGTACAGGCTGTAAATGGATTCTGTTTCCACAATAGTACGTTTTATCTTCACGTTCTGAGCTAATTCAAAAGCACTGAAAAGCAGTGTTGAGACTGGTGCTGGAATTTTTTTAAGCCTAGTCCTATCATTTTAATCATGCAGTACTTTAATAGGACCATTACAAACAGCAGAACAATATCAGCTCCATTGCAGCCTTTGCATCACATTAACACATTTTATGAGAAAATATTCAAACCAAGCTCATTTACAGATGCATGTTTAAGTACCTTTTCCACCTGAAATTTACATAGAAGATCATATTTCTGGAGAGTTCAAACATATAAAATCCTGTAATCAATGAACATACTGCAAGTTTCTGCTCACCCTCAGAAACTACAGTTTTAAATTTTCAGATAGAAAAATGCTCATTCTGAAATAACTACCATTGTTAGATAATTCTGTTCATCTGCTTTTTAAGGAAAGATTGCTTCAAATTCCATTTTGAAATTAGAGAATCGGCTAGTGGAAAAAAAAAAATCTGTTAAAAAAAAAAAATCTTTCTGTTCTGTTTTTGTTCTTCTCAAAAAAATTCATCCAATTTCTTTTGTCAAAGAAAATGGAATTAAAATACACCTTGGAAAAACAGATTAAAAATGACTAGATTTGAGGTGGGTTTTTTATTGAAGCTTCTGAAGATACTAATCAAAAGGTATGTAAAGAAGTTATATGGCTTTAATTAAATAAATTTCTACCTGCACTGGATCAAGGTAGACCCTAAACCCAATATATAAAGTATTTGTTGCCTTTGTAGACATTTTAATCAATATCTACACTTTGTGGTTAGGTACTTATCTCACGGGCTGAGCCAAAACCTCAGTCCCAAAGAACTGTAACATTCTGCAACAATTTACAACAAAATTTGTATATGAACTGCCATAGAGACAACTTTGTTTTCTTCTCATGCCATTTTTATGAGAAACTGTTTTTTACTCTTTTTAGACTTGAATAGATACCTAAAATCCAAAGTTTTCTAAGCAGGTTGCTCCAAGTCAGCCTCCTGCAGGAGGGGGGAGTAGTCCATAAATGTATTGCCACAGTCCCAGAAAGTTGAAGCAAGGAAACCCCCTCCCCTCTATTTCCCGACCCGTTCTCACCCCTGCCTCTCTGCCACAGTTTGCTGTGTTAGGCAGCAACATAGTGGGTGGGAATTTAATCTGGTTTCCCCACCAAAGGCTGAAACAGCTCCCAGGGACATGATACAGGTTTTCTCCCGCTCTGCACACCAATCCTTCCCAAAGCAACACCCCACTGGGGCCTCTTTGGGAAAGGGCTGGAATTCCTGAGCATTCGCCTTTGTTTAGAGTGGAAACAAGCGATTAACTCTCTTACTGCTAATGGAAATTAAGGGTAGTGGCTGAACTTGCCACTTTCAACAAAGCTTAACACACCTGAGAACACTACCTTTACAGAAGAAAACAAGAAAACATGCCCATTTTAAAGAAGCAGTTGGCTTTGATGTAACAGCCCTCTTTGCATTGAAGTCTGTGGAGAGGCAGAGGGGACCTTACCCACCCAGCTTTTAAGTTGGGAGCTGCCTGTAAAGTTCAAATTCTAGAAGTCTACAGCACAGGCATAGGG
>VYZX01021388.1:107113-130278 GCA_013401335.1 Brachypteracias leptosomus | reverse complement strand
ATAGTATAAATAAAAAAAAAAAAAAAAAAAAAAATCGAACAAATGATTAGCTCTTAGGATAAAAGAGTGTAATAATATACAGAGGTTTCTCTCTTCCAACTGTCATTCTGTGTGAAACCCTATGACCTCGGTTCTTTCCTTAAAGCATCTCCATGATGAATTCTAGACAGTTAATCTTGAAACATTTAAGGAAGCAAAGCTAGCAGGCGTTTTGCTTGAGAAAGGACTGAATTAACAACTAAAGAGGGCCAAATTGCCCCTATGTTCTCTGCAGAATGATACTGTTGCAGGAGCCTGATTGCAAAGACATGTCGTTGTTCTGTATGAGGCTTTTTAAGGTAGCGAAAAAATTGTCATGTTGCCTGTAAGGCTGTCACCTTTGGCTCAGGAAATATTTGAGGCGAAAACTGCTAAAGCTGAAAGAATTTCTGGAGCAGTATTGCCATATGCTTGCATTGTTCTGACCCACCTCCTCAAGCACCTTCCGTTGACCACTGTTGGATACAGAACACACATCTAGATGGACCTTTGCTCTAACCTGCTATGGCCGTTTTTATGTTCTCGTATGTCCTCTGTTGGGTTTTTTATTACTTTCCTTTAAAAGTATGCTAGTTTCCATGGAAACAATTATGCCACTGACATGTATGAGTTTAGTAATGTCCTCAGGAAACATTTACAGTCAGTTCACAAAGGGCAAGATGTCTTTATGAATACAGGTGTTTAAGCAAAGATACTGTTAAGACAACAAAAATAAGCTCAGAGGTTTTCCAAAGTGATAGGCAGTGACTGCATTTTTTTCAGTCCCTTATTTCAAGCTCTACATCAAAATGTTTCCCTTTTGAAAATTTGGCCCCAGCTGTGAGTGCTGAGCCTTTGAAAATAGGATGCAGAATGCACTGAAATGCATAACCTGCTATAGGAAATGTTGCCATATACAATAAGCTCTTAGTCGTGACTGAGTTACTGTACACAGACTATTCCAGAGGCCTTGGTTTAAATGCAATTCTCTTACAACCCAGTGCTACCAGAATTATGATACAACAGGAGCTAAAGGTGAGGGGAAAAAAGACATTCATATAATTATTCTTTTGATTACAGAACAAACCACAAGACAATAAGACACTATACTCACTGTTTACCAGACCACAATTAGACAAAAAAAAAAGATAAATCTTATCAC
This sequence comes from Brachypteracias leptosomus, assembly GCA_013401335.1. Lineage (NCBI taxonomy): Eukaryota > Metazoa > Chordata > Aves > Coraciiformes > Brachypteraciidae > Brachypteracias > Brachypteracias leptosomus. Next base: position 129,098 of record VYZX01021388.1, on the reverse strand, counting down.
AGTATAAAAATATTTCCACTTTTAACCCAGTAATCAAGGTAACGTTTATCAGATAAACAGGAACCTCAAGAGCCAGCCTGTGAATGATTCTTCCTTGCATAAAAAGAAAAGGATGCAAGGAAGTTCTTCCTTTGACAGCCATAGCTACAAGAGCATCTCTGTGTGCTGGGTTTTGGATGTGCACAGTTCACACAAACCGCAAGAGAAGGATGAAGCAATGGGGTCACAGCTCTGCAGAGCACTAGATGGAGAGCAGAAGGAAGGACAAGGCCATGCCAAGCTTTGCTCCCTGCTCTGGGCTGCATATTAATGTAGCTGAAGACTAAGGTGAAGGATGGTTTCAAAGGCTTATGGCACTGCTAAGCTGATATCCCGATCTCAATGTGTGGGGCCCCGCGCTCAGTTCCTCTGTCTCTTCTGTAGTCCTCTACAGCTCTGCAAAGCGGATGTGCAACCAAATCCACACGTGAAAGGAAACTGGTTGATAGCTTGCCAGCTGGTAGAGCCCTAAAGGAGGTCAGGAGTTTTAGCAGCATTTTGAAAAGGTACAGAGAGAATTAGTTTGGGAGACCAAGGTATGTAAACTGTTCCAGACAGCTGATGCGGTAGCAGTAGGAGATCCAATTTAAATTCGCTTTAGTATTAATTGTCAGAAAAGGATGAGATCAGTTCATGAACTAGGAGCACTGTGCAGTCAAAAGTTACAAGCCCCAGTTGTTGCCACAAAGTAGCTGAAAGGCTTTTCTTTTGAAAAGATTAAACTTCAAAGAATTGCAGAATAAGATACACAAGAAGTGGCATGTGCTTTTGCTTGATAATGTTTGATTTTCAGCCACCCCCTCCCCAGCTCTATCACACTGTAAATTCTTAACACTGAAGTTGCAACTAAGTAGCTGTTTTATAAGATAAATGACTTGGAGTATGAAAGACTTTGACCAGAAAAATAGGGCTACATAAAGTGGATTGAAAGAAGTGTGAACAGCAGAAAACACTAACCAGTGTAGGAGACTGAGGCTTTGCGTACTTCTTGACCAAAGGAAGTGAATACAAAGTAAGAGATCAATGTGTGTCCAACGGGTTAACCCTGTGGGATGACACTTGCCTTGCAGAAAATACACAATACAACATCCGAGTCAGACTATGGTGCTGTGTAGGACCATTCCCTCTGTGATGGTAAGGGTCTTAATTCTCACTGAAATGAAAAGGAGAGTGGGTCACTGAAACATGTTTTGTAACTGGGGCTTAAGCACTTAGGGAGAAGTAAAACCCTGTGCATGTTGTTCCCTAATGCAAAGAAAAGGGAAACTGAGGTTGAGCCACCGGTGACCGAAGTGCAAGAGAGGAGGCAATGGCAATATTCCCTCTTGAGGCACAAGAGGCCTTACTAGGACTTGCTTTTGTTTAAACACGTTTCTCTGACAATAAGAGCAATTCTCTGCCCAACTCAGTGGGCTATGGGGCCAAAGAAAACCAAAGGAAAGAAAACTACACAAGGACTTCAGTCTGTTTGGAAACTGGGGCAGGCCTTTCCCAAGACACAGCTAGTTTAAGAACTGAAAGTTTATTTTCCCTTTTGTTTGTCCATATCTAATGAACTGAGGGATTTCTGTGACTTAACTCTGTAAAAAGAGAGAGACTGCTTCAAGGGAGCTGGAAATAGGACAGCTAGCTCGAAAAGGAATTATATCTCCTTTTAGGATAACTGCCACTAATAATCTCACTGATCAAGCCATATATTCATGTAACAGAAGTTGCAGCATATTTACCATACCAGGGATCTTTGAAAGTTATGTTGTTTTTTTATCCATTCACACTGAATTCTCCTGTGGTTTCTGGTTTAAGATGAAATGGTTTTGTCTGTGGAACAAGAGGTAGTAATATTTCCAAATATAGCAGATGAGTCCAAAATCCTGGAAATATTTAAGTAGTGCAGAACAAAGCAGAGCAAGGCAACACTGATTAGAGAGGGGGGAAATTAAAAAGCAACATCCTCGTACACATCACTAAGATCATCTAGAGCACCCATGTGGGAGTCAAAAGGACTGCAAGTTTAAAATCCCTCATGGACCAAAACTGAGCTAGCTGAGCAATCCTTTCTCCCTTAACAACTAAGTTTCTTGTGAACAATAAAATTCCCACAATGACAGCCAAGGAGTAACCGCACACCAGGTATTTTGGCAACCAATGCTTAGCATGGAACATCCTTCCTGAAGAGGTAAAGTCAGTCTTGAGTTTATTGTGAAATTCCTATGAATCCTTAGCTTTTCCCTAAGCAACAAGTACACTAGTTTAAAAATTAATAGCAACAATTTGCTCAGTAACTTTGGGACAGGGAAGGAGAGAGCTACCTATACAGCAAGAATGAGCTTCTCATTTTATTTTTTGAGAAGGATTCATCTGCCACAATCCATGAGTGTATGGCATAAAGCCCTGAGTAAGCAAATGACTTCAAATTATCCAGCAGTAATTATGAACGAGAATATGCATGCTGGAGGTGGAATGAAAGAAAATTTAGAGAGATTAATGTGAAATATAAGGTTATAATTAGACATAGGTATCTGTGTTCTACCTGCTTTTGCCCATGGGGAATTTGGAAAAATAAATACTCTTATTTAATAAAATTCTCAACGCTAACAGAAAAGCAGGGCAACTTTTTAAAAGCTATGACAACATACACCAGACAGGCTGTGTTGCAATGAGTTTACATTTCAACATGGAATGGGTTGTAAGAGAACACAGCCTGCTATAGCATTTTTTGCAATATCAGAAAAAAATAAATCTAAAAAATTCATACCAAGAGGAAACAAAACAAACAATGCGGTGCTCCTGTACTAGGGCAATCTGCAGAAGTTCACATGCATGAAGGAGAAGAGATTCCTAAGACATGATCCAAATATTTTAACACCAGGGAAAAAAAATCCAGAGTGGGGTGGGGGGGTGTCTTCAAAAGAAGTCCCAGTTTGAACACAGCTACTATACTCTGCAAGAGGGAAAACAGATTCAGATGTCTCAACTGGTTCCTTCCTCATCTTGGCAGCTATCTGGATGATGGGAAGCAGACAAGCTGGGCATCCCTGAAGTCAGGTCTGAAGGCCAGAACAGAAAAACTCATTCTGGTAGGCAAGATTGAATATTGATTTTCCAAATGGTCCTGTTATCCTCTCACTTTGTTTGCAGTGCCACCAACTACATCAGCAAAGGCAACCTTCAGGCACCCACTGACAGATGCAATACAGTTTTAAGCATGCTTCTCAATTAAAGCTGTTTCACTCCCTGAAAATTCCAATCTGTATTCTAACACATTTTCCTGCTTGTAAATACACACTTTGTGCAGCTCTGAAGAAGCTGGTGGAAATTCTTTGCAAGTAAGAACTGAGTTGTTTGGTGTTTGGTTTGTTGTATCTGAATGTTAAAAAACAAAACCAAAAACATGTATAAAACTTTCCTCAATCACAATTCTCATGAACATCAGCCATCTCTAAGCTCTGATTTCAGGATCAATAGATCTCAAAAGACTGTAAAGCAAATTCCCTTCATTAATCTTCTAGAAAGCTAGGAGGGGATTCTACTGCGCAAGCTCTCCAGGAGTAAAACACCAATTCCCATACACCAAATCAAGACTCAACACTAGACTGCCAAATACAACAGGAGTTTTGGTGTTTATGTCTGTAGTAAATTTCTTTTTCCTAGCCAAAATCACACAACCCTGCTACAACTAGACATTCACTCCCATTCCATCTGGATCTGTATGCTTCAAATTTCTGTTTATTTCAGTAAATTCTGGAACTTGCTGTTCCTGACAAGATATCATGGCACAGATTGCCTGTTGCCTCTTTGAAAGAATGGAAGTTTATTGCCCACCTGCAAGAGGGAGGCACTAACTCCTAAGGCACAGGCATACATTCTCATTTAAGAAAAAAAAAAAAAAAAGTTCTTTGTTCATCTGGTTAAGAATACAGCACAATGAAGTCACATACAGGTGTTTAAAATAGCAATGCAACCTATTTTCCTGCACTGGTCTCCTCTCTTCAAAAGCATTTTCTGCAACTAGATCAAATCCCCTGGGAAATTTCTGATTTTTATGCACTCTTCACATTTCTTCTGCCAAACCAGATGTGTCACATTTCCACACACATTCACCTCTTTGCTCTTCCTCCCCTGCCTGCCCTTTTCTCCCTGAATAACTTTCTCTAACTTAGCTGGTCCAGCATTTGGAAACAACTTAATACACTACAGGTGCCCAAACTTTCTACGTCTAAGGAAGAAATTCATCCCCCTCCAGCAGAAAAGCCAGCTTGAGAGGTTTGAGCTCTCATCTGTTCCTTCCTGCACTATCCACTGACTACACCAATAGAAATATTTGTGGGGCTGAAGTTTTTGCACCTACAGCACAGAGCTGAGCAGTTGCCATGTGCTGGCTTGAGCAGGCAGAAGTGGTGAGGTCGGAACTCCTTCAAGTGAGTGTCGCCGCAAAGACAACCTGATTCAAAACTGTGGACCAGTTGCTTGTCTTTCACTGGGTTGAGAAATGAGTATCAGGATCTGGCCAGCTGTAAGGGCTCTAAGCGTAAAGAGGTTTTCTTTAATGGTGTTATTGCTGAGAAATAAAAAATTGTCTGTCACTCATTACTGCATGCAGGTCCCCACATTTCTCTGAAACACTGAAAAACAGCATCTTACAAACAGGGAAAATGAGTTATTAGGCAATTGGGAAATGATTATACAATTATGTTCTGTTCAGGTACCATTAGTCACAAGGAAGATGGAATATATCCAAGCTTTAAAAATGAATTACTCACACAAAATTATGTCTGCTGAGAGTCACTTCTTTAGTGTTCAATATCTATAGTGCAAGATTTTCAGAGGAGATGAAGAAGGGTGTTATGATAGAAAATAAGTGCAGGAGCCATGTTGAGGTTCTATTCCAGCTGGCAGCAGTGAGCAAGTTGCAACTGGCATTAAGTCTGAACTGGTACAGACAGTCACAAACCTACTGATGATAGAAAAGCTGGGCAAATTTGCAGCAATGTGGAAACCAGCTCCTGCCTCCTGTTAGTGTTGGTGTGCAAGAATGATAGAAAGTCATATAATTTACAGGTTCCAAATCCAGCAGTCTCTCTACAGTCATAGTCTGTCCCGTTTACAAAGAGGTTATATTCACTCCAAGTCAAAACTGAGTCATCTTCTGTCAAGCCTACTCTTGATGGACCATTTTCATGCTAAGCTCTGTAACCTCCATGCACTCTGTAAGATAAGAGTGGCCTTGACTATACTTTTAGGTCTCTATGAGCTGCTTTTGGCCTCTCTGTCCCATAACAGATTTAATTATTTTTTTTTAATGCCATTTAAATTCCAGTTTAAGTTCTCTGGTTATCTTTGCTGCTTGTATGTTCCAAGCATGCTTCAAGTTCATTCTTGTGTCTGTGCTAAGCATTTCACAGGTGTGGCCCCAGAGTCGATAATAATTATGCACTTTCCCTGACCTTTTGCTCAACCTTCCTGTAAACTGGCACAATTTCTCCCTCTTTTCCCCCCAAAACAGAGTCATTTTGTAATATAATACAGAGCCTTAAACTCTGTTGAGGCTGCTGTGCTGCTCCATTGTGTCTCCTGGAATGCTTTTTACTACTACTTTAATGTAGTAAATGAAAGGGTGTAATACAGGACAGGTAATAGATGAGATTACAGATTGTGTCTTCTTGTCATTAGCTGAAACTAAGTGCTATAACAACAAACATCTATTCTTTGCCAAAAAAGGAAAAAAAAAAAAAGTAAAATCAGGAAGTTTCACTTGTAGGTAGCACAGGAATGAGCAGAGTTAATAAAAAAACCCAAACCCCTACAGCTGATCCAGTACAAGTTTAATCATTGTACTCATCCAGAGCTTACTCTGATTTCATTCCTTAACTTCCTCATCAAGCAAGCATCAACTCATAGCAAGTACCTTCATTTCTCAGCTACTGTCATCTTATTTTGTTTCACTAAACACTTCAGGACATGAATTCCATCTTCAAGACTATCTTGTGCTTGTAATACTACCCAACTACATCATTTCTAGTTGCAGAGGAGCCCAGGTTTAAACCTTGAGTCTAAGCTCCCCTGACTAGTGAAGAAAGATGAGATCTGGATCTGTCATGGTATTTTGCAACCCTGCTCACTGAAAGCACACTGAGATGGGCTCCAGCACGGACTCTGAGTCAGGGCTGTAGCAGGGGTGGAAATCCTTCTCGTTGCCTGGACAAACTATTGTCTGAACAGACTCAGCCAAAGCCCCGGGCACATCCCTTTAGCTTGCTAAGCCAGTTACTCCCTGCCTCTGGTGCCAGTGCAGTTGCATGGATGGGTGCAGCCAGTGCACCTCCTCTACCACTCCCACTGCAGATTTCCAGCATAGGAGGTAGCACTAACCAAGCTTACTCTGACTTGCTCTTGAGAAGGACAGCAATGAAACCTGTAGCTGGTACCTTAATAATGGCAGCAAATTTAAGCTAATAGCTTCTTGCTCCTTGCCTAACTTGCTGATACATCCTCACAGAAACACACTAGGCATTTAGTAAATAGTATTCTCTGTAGAAAGATTGTACAATAAAAGCATTTAAGTCCAGGGCTTCGTTTTATGAACTGCAGGCTCTGGGCCAGTACAAAACCACAAAGCTCCATCAGAGCCTCAGTCAATCAATGCCTACCCAGTATATCAATCCTGCCCAGTATCAATCCACAGAAAAGTGCCATGAACTTCCATGGCATTCTGCCAAATCCCATCAGCTGAGAAACTGTCCTGATGAGCACAATGTTCTCAGTGATGAGTCACCCTCGTCAACATTGCTATTAGTCAGAATATTTTCAGAAGCAACTTTAACATGGTTTAGGAGCTCTTTAATAAACATGCATTTAGATAAGCTATCAGGGCAGGAAGATAAATGAAAAAGGCCCACTGCAAGTTAGAACTGAAATGTAGCAAAACAATCCTGCAAAATGTTTTATACCTTATAAAATCTCTCCCCACAGAACCTCAGGGGTTCACATTAAACACCAGAAATCAGACCACCTGGGGCTCCCCTATGATTATTGCAGCTGCATGCTGCAAGCTCCAGTAGAAGAAACGTTCCCTTTTATTGTAAAAAAGTAATAGGGCATAGCCCAAGTCTGCCAGAAAAATGCATAAATCAAAAGCAGGCCTTGCACAAAATCAGCTTCTGATGTGTTCGTTCACTCTAGATATATGTGGCGAGCTGACAGCCAGAATCACCTTGTCTTCATTGATCACCAATGCTTTTGTCAGCAAGGTGAGTAGTATGTGGAACAGCCAATTTTAAAGAAACATCAGTTCAATGGAAAATAAAACTGAGATGTTTGTTTTATTTTTGTATCTTCTTAGTGAATTTTAGCAATTGGGAAAGGCACTGGACTCTCAGGGCTGAAGCTCTCTCCCAAGAGCACACACAGCTCAGACAGTGATACCACGGCCACCACAGCTGTGCCTGCTTCTGGAAGGAGTCCCCATGGGTCAGCAGAAGTCACTCACAGGCCCAGGCCATCTGTGGTTTCTGCTATGATCCTAGGCCCTATTTTCATTATGAAAAGAGTTAACTGCTGACTGCCAGAGATAACACACAGATATGCAAAACCTCAGACTATGTGCCCAAGAAAATTGATGGAAACGGAAAAAAAGTAGCAGTCTTCCCAATAACATAACAACCTTCATAAACCTGACTGTCATCATTGATGGGACAGGAAATCTGTCTTGGGATAATTTCTCCGAGGAGAGATGTTATGGACAGCTTGCCCCAAACACCTCCTTTGACACCTGCATTGTCCAGAAAATCAAGGGTTAGTGGAGCCTTGATGTGTCCCTACAAAGTCTTTGCTAACCAACCTGATGAGGAACATGTCATAACTATCAGTTGGCTGGAAGGAGGATCATGATGACACATGTTGAACAGCCTCTTGGCTGGCCCTCCAGATTTTTGGTGCAATTAATACAGTTCTGTGGAAACATCCTGCCTTGCTATCAGACAACTGAAACAGTCTGAAACGTGCAAGCACTCAGAGTGTTCTGCATGAAACCCTGTCTGTTATTGCAGTGATGACATCTCCCTCCTCAGACATCATGTCCCAGACATGCAATAAAACAAGGAGTGAATCCTCTGGTTGAGCTTAATTTAGTATTTTGGTTTCAGACTTTAACAGTACACACAACTTATGGCAGAATGCACGCACAGGGACTGGGGGAAAACTAAATTCTGTTTCTTTCCAGGAAGGCAACAAATAGCCTTGATAAGTTAAGCTACTGCCTGAAGGGAAGCGTTTCCTAACATATTGCCACCTTCTGATGTTGATTTTGGTTTGGGAATTTTTTTTTAAATATATTATATATATACATACAAAAAACCAATACAGAACATATGAACTGACAGCATTAAATTTATTTTAAGATAATTATTTTTAAATTTTAGTCTTTTCCTAAGAAGTTGACAGTTTGGTGAAACAAGTCATATTTGATGGCCAAGAAAAATAAACCAACAGGTAGGATTCTCCCTCTATTGCAGCTCATTTATAATAGTCAGGTAGCAGTAAAGTAGAATCAAACCTGCAGAAAACACCCTAAGTCAATGGATTTTTTCAGGCAGCACTAAAGCTGACAAAGTAGCCCTTTGCTCCTACAGGAAGGAAGTACATCTAGAAGCCTACCAAGGGAGAAAAGGTTATGGTTTGAGCATGCTGTGCTTTGCTATTCTCATGGCAAAGAATGGATGTCTGGAACTATCACAGTTGAGTAAAACATAAATCAGCCCTAAGGTCTTTTTTTTTTTTTTTTAATTTTTTTTTATTTACAGCAGGAGACTGGTAGGCTCTCTTCAGAGCTGACTACACTGGAACCCAAAAGGTGGCTTCAAAATACCTTCAGAAACATATTCTTAGGCTGAGAACAGCACAGTCAGACCATAATGTCTCATCTTGACCATGCTTCATTTAGAAGCCTACAGGAATTGCCGCTATTCCAGAATGGGAGAAGCAGGACTTGAGAATCGTGTCTGAAAAAAGGAGTTGAGCCACCTGAAAAAAAAAAGAGACACCACATTTTCTCCCCAGGCAAACTAGAAATTAGTTACCAGAAAAAAAAAAAAAAACCAACATCCTGCCTTCCAGCCCATCACCCTGTTTGACAGTACCTGTCAGAGATAAAATCTTTCAATGAATTAAAGGAGGGGAAAGGCCAATCCCTCCTAGTTATGGTGCTGTGATTTACATCAGTATAATTATATCTTCATTACTGTGGGAGACTGACTAGAGCTCCAGGGAAACACTACTAGTACATAAGAACTTTTATTTTTAACTGTGATAGATCTGCTACTGTATGTCTAAACCTATTAAAACATATTGGAACAAACCAAGATTAATAGAAACATAGTGCTAGGCTATAGTTCAGATCTGTTAAATGTTAAACTAATTGCATTGCATTCTTTCCAGTCTTTAAGTGGTAGTACACTGAAATTGGGTCATGACATTACATTGCAAGGGTAATATATAGATCATCTTTTTTTTTCCAACAGCATCTCTCACAGATCAATCTTAATATAAATTCCTAATGCTTAGCCGTTACGATACTCGCCTATAATTCAAACACTAATATCAGCTTAACATGGAATTTACTGCAATCACTTTCCTTCTGAAAAACGCCCTCATTTAATCAATGAAAACCGCCATTCTGAGGGCCTAATCTTCAAACAGTGAAATCAATCCCCCTCATCACTAGCAGGCTCTTCAGTTGGAAGAACACCCAGCACTTGAAGAAACTGGTGTAAAGATGCAGAACGCGCGCTGCCCACTTCTCCAGATACACACTCAAGTTAGCTCAAGTCTAACACCGAGCAATAACACATCTCACTTTGCAACAAGATGATACAAGGAAGTACCTGCAAAGAACCTCACACTAACTGTGGCCTAAACAATTTGTCTCAGAGCTGTTAGAGATGGCTCTTGCACCCTAAAAGAGAACCTGAATCATCAGATCTACCTACTCAGCACTTGGCTTTCATAGGACTATGCACACGCTTAAGGTTGGAACTGCTGTTGTCTCCCTTACACCTCATAAGGGCTAGTGTGTGTATGCTTGTGGGTATTTGGAAGGGTTTAGCTTTCTTAAGGTTGGCCTACAACATACTTTTTTCAAGGTTCCCAGATTCTCCCCACAGCCCCTCCCGGCCTGGTTTGGTGGACATACAGAAGCAGTTCTCATCTAGAACAACTCTGCCACTCAGTGCTTTATATAACGTTATAATCTACACAAATAATCATGAATAAACATGAAAATGGAGGAAAATAAGTGAAAATTTAAATTGGTTTAATAACCCCTGGTAAAGCATAGGTTGTGATATGTCCTGGAATTTTGAGATAAATACTAAGTTTTCCCTATCTTTTCAGTCTCTTCATATAAGTAGCATGATCCTTAAAACACATTTCTATTTGCTTCAATTGGATTAGAAGTTTACATACACATTTGTAGCATTAGACCCTTAATGGGTGTATTTTTTGGAAAAAGGGTATTTAATATATGAGTATATATTAAGCCTTAATTAACTTCCTGTAATTCTTAGAAACATCTTACATCCTCACAATGTAGTGTTTTCTCATCTCCATTCCACCAAAATATTAGAGACAAAGAAAACTAGGCTTTAGATATAATGCAAAAGATGAAAATCAAGTCTTGATTAAAATTCGCACACTATTAGCTTGGCTGAAGTTGATACAGTCACTGCAATACAGGTCTTGCATTTCACCTGTACCCAAGGGACCCATTCATTTCAGTAGACCTTCTTTTCGGTGCAAATCATCTCCATCATTTCCTAGGACAGCATTTTGCACAGCAGGCAGAAAGGATGGCTCCTCATGCATGCAAATTCATCCATATCTTTGGGGCTCCTCTAGCACCCACCAATTCACAACAAGTAAATCACAGAGAGAGAAGCAGGATTTAACTCTGAATAGCTTTGCTTTTGCTGATATAACTTCGACCCTTGATGATAGTTAATGTCAGGGTTTTTTTGCATTCAATTAATTTAATGGTCCAGATTTTTAATTTGCATTTCATTTAACATTTCAGATTTTTAATTTGCCAGATATTGTTTATCAAGTATTCATTTCAGCACCTTTCACTGTATATACAGTGCATACTCCTCAGTAATTAGTGTGCAGTAAATTAATTCTCTCCTTGTTCCTTCATCAGATATTGGATTAAGAAACTTCCACTGTACCAACATAGTGAGCTAGATTAGGAATTTCCCATCCATAATACCTTTGTTTAATATTTGTCTTGTATATGTTATGCTGCCTTAATGCTTTACACGATAAGAAATGTTATAGTTAGAAGCAGAAACCTCCAATTAATTTAAGTTGAGTCACATATTTGTTTGAAATTATTAGACTCAAATTAAACGTGTTCACATGGTTCTACAGTCTCTACTCCTTCAGGTAGCTCTACGTTTTCCTTAAGAAAAAAAAAAGACTGTTCTATTTATATAAAGGGCATTTAAATGGCCTGATGATTTTTCATCAGCTGCCACAAGCGTTAAATCAGATCCAAAGTAAACACCTCGTTATGGATCTGTATTCTGCATTGTCAATATGGGCCAAAGACCAGCAAAGGTGTCCTCTTACAAATCCAGGGCAAGCAACACAGACTCAATAGAAGGGCATTACCACCACAGTCCACTGAAATTATGCATGTTTCACAACCATTTTCACAGGTCATTTCACCTTTTGCACATCCACTGAGATGCACAGCATACAGACACCATTGCTTCCAGATCGGTCCAAACTGGGTGAACACCTTTGCTCAATGATTAAGGCTCCTTTTTGCAAACTATCTTCATCTTTATCTGAAATAGCCCTGCAAAACTCACCCACCTGGATGGTTTTGGAGTAGCAGTCCAAAGAGTTAAAAAAAAAAAAAAAAAATCTGACTAGGGATAGTTTTGCCTATAGAGATGAATGGAAATTTTAGTAAGTTGTGTGTGGCTTTTATGCTTTAAAAGTCTACAAGTTTATGAATGCAACGTTTTCCTTCAGTGACAAGAACAAGTAACACAAGTGATGTGTGACGGGTAGGAGGAAACATTGCTCCCTTCTGAAGTTATGCCTGAAATGTCTTAGGTCACATCAAGCACCAGTGCAGGCACACAGGGTACACGAGTCCAGCTTGGACAAACCCCAGCTTTAGCTACAGAGAATGGAGAAGAGGTGGAGAGAAGATCTGGAGGCAGGAGAGATTTGTAGGTTTTTTGAACCAACTCGCTGCTGAGGAGTATGAACCACAGGCTACCTAGTATTGAAATTATCCACAGCCATGTGGATAGCTCACAAATTTCCCCTGTGCTTTTCTACTTGAATCAGCAAGACACCTAGAAAATGATAGCAGATGACAGTTGCTGCTTTTCTTCCTTATCGACATCAAACACAGGACATAAAGTTCTACTGAAAAGAAAAAGGTTGCAGCAAGGCACAGGAAAAAACTCACTGAAGATTTGGGGGAAGCTAATAATGGAGACAGGACCATGCCTTTCTCCCCATCCAAAGCATTAAGAGTTTCCATTCCAAATGCACACATTTATTTGAAGACTACAAAGTTGCCAATACCTGTGTGTGACCATGGGCAACACTCAAGTTTAGAGTGGAATGGGTGTTCTACGAGCCAGAGATGATGTCCTCGCAGTCTCTGCCTCCTTCTATAACAATGCATAGTAGTTGCAAGGAATAAAAAAAACCCCATGAGCCTAAAAAGCAGGTCACACATTCCCAGAGGTCATTGCAACTCATCTGGGGTGTATAAGAATTTAGAAAGCTTTGAATTTTGACACCAAACCATTCTAACCAATCTAGGTTTCTGTCCCCACTATGTCTAGGAGCAGGCTGTCTTACAAACTCACTTCAATGTTGAATAGAAATGGTCCTCTCATTTCCTGGTTAAGATTGCTTAGGGCCACACATCCTCATCTGTTTTTATCATCCTTTCATTCACTTAGAACGTGGCTCTGACCAATCTGGTACATAAATCCTATATAAGGCCCTATTTGTGGCCTATAGGAAAGATGGGGACAATGTTTTTAGCAGAGCCTATTGCAATAGGATAAGGGGTAATGATTTTAAACTAAAAGAGGGTAGATGTAGACTACATATAAGGAAGAAATTTTTTTACAATGAGGGTGGGGAAATGCTAGAACAGGTTAGCCAGAGAGGTGATAGATGCCCCATCCCTGGAAACATTAAGTCATGTCAGATGGGGCTCTGAGCTAACTGATCTAGTTAAAGATGGAATCATAGGATCATTTAGGTTGGGAAAGATGTTTAAGATCATTGAGTCCAACCATTAAGCTAGCACTGCCAAGTCCACTGCTAAACCATATCCCCAAGCACCGTTATCTGCAAGACTTTTAAACATGTCTAGGGATGGTATTCATCCACTTCCCTGGGTGGCCTGTTAAATGTCTCTGCTCACTGTAGGGGTGTTGGCCTAGATGACCTTTAAACTACCCTCCCAACTCAAGACATTCTATGCTTCTATGATCCATTTTATCCCCTTTCAGTATGGGCAGTACAATATTGACTTGAAATAGGAGTTCATCAGAACAACTTCCCTTCTTACTCTGGATCCATCAGACAAAGAAAATCAACCTTGTTACACATTTTAATTTAAATTAACTAGGAGTGGTCTACTGGCAGACTTGCCTAAGAAGTGAAAGAGCTTAGTTTAACTCTTTGCTCTGTACAACCTCCATGAGATGCTAAGCCTTTCTACAAGGTGGTTTCCCGAAAAGACTCTGAAGAAGGCAGCATCCATTATATCAAGAGGTTTGTACATAGATGAAATTATTACAGCTTACAAGACTCTGCAACGCTGGAGGCCAGGCTGCGTGCTTCCTACTGACACATGAGGTGCAAGAAGAGGCTGAAAGCCATTGCCAGAAGGAATGTGGCAGCCCAAAGGGAGCTCCCACACAAGCATGCAGCTGTGCAGGTGTCTGGCTGCAGGGAGTGCCTGAGCCTGTCGTTTATATCAAAAGGTAGCAGATACAACCCCTGCATTTGATGTGAACAGGTGAATGATCTGCTTAGCCTGGTTGCAGAGCTGAAAGAAGAAGTGAAAACGTTAAGGAGTATCAGGAATCATGAGAGAGAGTTAGACTGGTGGAACCACACCCTGAGGCAAAGGCAGCAGGTAGAGGCTTCACAAGAAGCAGAGGATCCCCTCCCCTCTTGTCACCAGGCAGAGGGAGAGGACCTAAGAGATGAGGGGAAATGAAAACAGATCCCTGCTTAAGGAGGCAGGTGAATCCTCTCCTGGCCTCCCTCATCTTCCCAGTTGCCCTTACACAATAGGTGTGAGGCTCTGAAACCTTAACAATTCTATAATTCTAAGAGCACTGCTGCTTTCAGGTATGATAACAGACATAAGAATGTCTGTTTCCCTCTGATTTCTGCATTACAAACACAGTCAATAATGTCCTCCATTGTGTGGACATTTAGAACAGTGTGGAAGCACAAGGCAGAGTATCTATGTACCACATTCCTGTTGGATAGAAGAGACTTTCTACATGAGGCAACCTGTTATAGGAACCAAACCAAGGCTTGGCCCCAGCTCACTGGCCATGAGAAGCGCAGCATGTTTTACTCTTGCTGTGATGAGTGTGCTTACTTCATCTTCCTGATCACACAGGAACAACACTCAGTGTACTCTTTAAGCCACTATGGCAAACACACCCTTAATTCTTCAGAAGCAGAAATACTAGGATGTCTTGGGAGAAGCATTTACATCTGAGATTTTACATCATTTATGGAACCAAAGATTACCCAAAAGCATCTTAAGTATTCTGATATTATTTCTCAGCCTTCACCTGCCACCACTTAATGTACTAAGGCTTATCTCTTCCCTTATCAAACACTACTTTGGGCATACTGGGCATGGGAAGTTGGAGAAGATTCATGCAAGATGCTTCAAAAAAGATTTCAGTTGAAGCACATGACAGACTTGAACATGAGCACCCTGAATTCTACAGCAAAGTTCCCTTTGTCTCCCATGGCATGAAAACAAGACCCAAAACTCAAACTGATCTTCTGGGGTTTTAAAGACAGGAGACAAGAAAAACCTCTACAAGCAGATTCTAAAGAGCAAGACAAGTGTCATGTTTGTATCAGCTTAATTGTACATTGGGCTGGGGGGGGGGGAAGGAGGAGAACCTGCTCAGTTTCTTTCTTAATGAGATAATCAATAGATATTCCTGAAGATCAGGTTGCAGTTGTACCTCTCTCCCCCTTCTGCTCATAGTCACAAGGATTGCATTGATGAGTAAAGAGCACAGAGACACTGTGACAGCTCTGTGCTCAGTTCAGTGTTTGGGGTGGGAGCATGGAGTGTACCTGAGCCACAGGCCCCACCAGCGCTGCTCAGGATTTTGTACATACCCCTAAACACATGGCAAAGCACAGACTTTGTGAGCATCTGTTTCTTTAAAAACTATTTGCCAATGAACATGAAGAAGGTATAATTTGGCTCCAAGATCTCTATTAATTTCAGGCAATGATTAGTATGGAAAAGGGCTTCCTAAGCAAGGGATCTGCTTTTATTCAGTATCTCAAAGGCTGTGACAAGGAATATTTCATAGGAATATTTCTTTTCCTGTATGAGCCCATCAGTTCAAACAACACTCACAAAAAAAGAAAAAGAAGAAAAAAGAAAAAAAAATCAATAATCTTACAAAAGTGCAAAGTGACATGAAGACCTTACATGTCATTTCTCTCTTCTGGTTGCAACATGTTTTGTCTTATAAGAGATAATTTTTTATGTAGAAAGTTTAGGCACACTTTTTTTTTTTAAAATCTAAAATGTTCAGTTTATTCAGTAAATAGCCTATCAGGATAAAGGGTCACTGAGTATGCCAAGGGAAAGTATATCTTTTGAATTAAAGGATCGAAAACTCAGTCAGGCAGAATACTGGTTGCTCTCAAGAACATTATGGGAACTAATGAAAGAACCCGATTTCCTGCCTTATACAATTAAGTAATCAGCTGCCTTTGGTTACCCCTAACAACTTACACAGACAAGGGGATTACTAAGCAAACAGACGGCAGCATTTCAGAATACACAGTCAACGGGAATGCTGAAATGACATGCATTCCCAGGGGAGTCACTACCTTTTCAATTTTAAGAGAAGGAAGTGGGATTATTGAAAATTTAGGACTTGGCAGACCTTTACAGACGTGGTCTGGCTGATGTAATGTGCACCATCAAAGCTAAGCACAAAAATAACCCTTGCCATCTGAAGAATATTTCCCTTACTACCTATTCTCCAAGATACAGCAAATTCCTGATCTGGTTCAAATGAAGGGATGCTTAGATACAGTATAAAACTATCTTGTTTGGACCAGAATAGATTCCTATGATCATACATTCAACATGAAGCACTATATTGTGGCATACTGCAGTGAAAAATAGTAATGTTAAACAAACGCCCTGGCTTCAACTGTGGGTAACTTATTTCTGAAAAGTAAGGAAAATATTTCTTAATCTCTTCAGAGTGACTTAATTTGCACCATTACACAATAAGCAGTCAACAGCATTCCCCCCTCCTTTCATAGGCACCTGTTGGGGACAGTTTTCGGGGTTTTGGTTCTCAGAGGTCACTAGAAGTTTATTAGAGATTTATGACTTCAGCGGAAGCAGCACTAAGAAGTTTTGGGAATCCACCCTTAAGCCAACACCATGATGAGCGGTGGAACAAACACAGCTTAGTTTTCTCACAGCAGGGAAGTAGTATTTGGGGTTCCTTTCTCTATGTTAATAGATTTTGCTGTCCACTTTTCAGCTAATTGGTACTGCTGGCAGTAGGACTGGGAAAGTTGCAACAACACCCACAGGTACTTCCCTGAGTGCTCTGCAGCCTCCTGGGGAAGATGAGGAGAACCTGCTGTTTTCCATGAGGTCACTCAAATCTATCCAATAAAAATTTGAAAGTCAGTCATGGAAAAGAGGTAATGAAGATATTTACAATTTGATGAGAAAGAAAAGATAATGGGAGAAAGAACATGAGCAATAGTCTTGTTCTAGAGTGACTGAATGGCCAAAGTAAAGAGAAATTAAAAGGCTGTGCTGGTCACTTGAAACCGCCAGAGTGCTAGAAGTGCTGAATGGAATAGTGCTTCAGAAATAAGGTAAATATTCACTCTGACTGACTATTATCTGCTGAGGCACTAGAGACATATTAAACAAACAGCTGTGCAATGTTGAAAATACTTCTAAAAGAATACGAGAAAACTGTCAGCATTGCCAAAAGATAACATAGAAAGAGAGGGAAAAAATCTTGTAGTTAAGAGACATGGAAAGTGAGATTTATCATAAAAGTGCATTGCCTCTCAGGTTTTAACAATGTGAACTCTTTCCTACACCATCTGGCTCCACTGTCCCCACCACAGTGTGATCTAATTATTGGGGAAACATTTGCTAACAACAACACCTGGCTGCTGTTTGGTGTTTAACTTTCCCTTCCTTCTCCCACAGCCTCAGGTTCACAAGGCTCAGGCATATCTGCAGAGTTGCTCAAGGATACAATAATAGTCTTACTCGGCCAATGGTTTCAAATCCAATAAATGATTTGGCTATGATTATTTAATTGACAAACTTTGAGCTCTCCTAAAATACCATGATTTTCCATCTCATTTACCATCACACTCTGGACAGATCCAAAATCGGCTCCGAAATTTCTGATTATTTAACTTGTCCTCCTTCCCCAGTGTCCTCAGGTGTCGAGGTTTGGGCAATGTGCAACTACGTGCTGTTGGACAAAGGCAATTTATAAAGAGGATTAGGCAATCTGACATCAGAGACGGGATTAACCACTGAAATACAAGCTCAGATTTTTCGGTTGTACTGGTGGGTTGAATTCAGTTGCAGTCCTTTCCCAATTGCAGCCAAAAGTATTAAAAGTGCACTAAAAAGTCCTTCCTTGCAAACCATCATGTAAGATCAGCTGCACTTTTTAAACTGAGGAAAACCAGGAGGCCAAGCTTCACAAGGCACCACAGCACTGCCTCCCAACTCAGACCCAAATCCTACATCATCTGTGATCAGAGCCTCATCTACCCACTGAACTACCCATAGCTACCACCTGCCTGGCTTGAACTACAAGCAGCTTGTTGGTACAACAAACTTGTCCCTTGACTTTTAAGTGCAATTTTGGATATAACATCACATGGCCCTTATGTTGCTTTTAGTACACACTGCTGACTACTATTTTCTTGCACATTAGAGCCAACACTCAGCTCCTCCCTCCCTAGACACAATTTTGTCCTGTCAGTCAGGATCTTCCTATTCCACTCTTCCTCCTCTCAAACTTCCTAAACAACAAGCTGTGGAGCCAGCAGCTGGAATTCACATGAACAGATTTGGACCCCTGGACATAACTTAGAGATATTTTCCTCCTATTAGATATAAAGAGAAGAGGTTTTAATTTCAACAGAAAGATTTTAAATGCCTTTTTTTTTTTTCTTTTCCTAGGAAACTTCCCATGATCTGTTCCCACACTCACCACTCTTTCTTGCTTTCTCAAAACTGAGGGCAGACAATACAAAGAGGCAGTAAGACCTGGAACAGCAGACTGAGTTGCCCCTGCTGAGTTAGCCCCTGTCTGGATCATGATCTAAGTAAACTGAGATGCCTTGAAGAAGGCATCTCAGGTTTATTTGTATTGATTTGCTGTTCTCACAGGTGGAGCAACACAGCTCAGGGCAAAGGATGGGGGACTTTTGTTACATCACTTCTGCCACAGTGAGTCAGATCTCTGCTAACTTTCTATGCATCTAACTTTCTATGCATACCCAAGACTGCTCGCTGGGGATGCTGTGCCAGATCCCCAAGGAGATCCATCCCCAATGATCTTTAAAAAGACACCCTTAACTGTCACAGCGGAGAGGAGGCAAGGACACTTCCCTATTTTATCCAGGAAGGGCTTAAAGACTGCAAAACAAAAGTAAAACCACACGCCACAGAAAGCATCCAATCCAAACACAAGCTGTAAGATTCAATGACTGAAGGTTGAAGCAAAAATGCAGGCAATAAACAAGCTGTGCTCTTCAACTACACTTCATAAAAGTATAGGAATTGCTTGAAGTTTAGATCATTCCCTGGGCAGTAATAGCAACACATCTACAAATTTTTTTGATATCTCGTGCCAGAATTCCAAGAACAGAAAACATACAGCAGATATTTGCATCTGTAATTACATAAATCTAGGAACAAAGCTAAACTATCAGCTTCCCAGTAAAAAAAGGACATTAAGTGCAAGGAGATGAAAGAGATTAAAGAGGTAAATCAGACTAATGGTAATAATGGACTCCTTCAGCTCCTTCCTATGCACTACTTATGTGCCACAGTGTTCACAATTACTTTTACTTTGCCATCTTGAGATGATTGGTCTTTAGATTAGAGAAAAAGCAAATAAAAATCTAAGAAATAATGAACTGTAAAGGATTAAAATGGGTACTTCATACAGTTTCTTCTGCAATGCAAGAACAAGGAGAAGTTCAGTGAAGCTAAAAGGCAGCATATCTTAAAGGAACATGTTTAAGTGCATAATTTATTGCATCCTATGGAAAAAATCTGTCCTCACTCTCTCTTGTCTGTCATGGTGGCCACACTGGGAGCAGGGAAGGTTTTATCCTCTGTCTTATCTCCCCATGCATCTTTTACAGACAATCTTATTCACAAATTCACCACACCTTATTGGCTCTTAAAACACACATCTCTACTCCAGATCTCCCTGTTGTTCCAAATTGGATTTTTTTTCTATTGCTAGGATATCCAGGAAGGGTAGGGATTTAAAAAAAACCTAAAATCAGACCACATCAAAAGCAGATGCATTGAATTCTCTCCTTTCCCAGTTTTGTTCTTTTCTTACTGTTGACCATAACACAGTCTTACCCATCAATCATGTCCATTCTGCCATCTAAAGTATGGAGACCTCACCCGTATCAGAGTCACCTTAGATATAGAGCTTTCTCTAGCTCTCCGTGGTCCCATATAGACAATTTCCCCAGTGTTTCTGCATAACATCAAGCACTTGAGCTAACTCTTATCTAAACTATCTCATATTAGTTCCTGCCACTCCCCTGGCCACAATTACACACCATAATGTTTTGCTCCTATCTCATCATGGGGGAGAGCATTTCTTAGCTTCTCTCATTGACAATGTTCCATTTCTCAGCTGGTTCACTTTTTCTATTACACCAAAACATAAGATTATCTTCCTTGGCAAGATCTTTCACAGCTTATCTCTGACCCCATCTTCTGCATCATCACTCAATATGCTAGTCTGAAAGACATTTGTTACATTTACAGAAAAACATCTTAATTCTCTCAATCATACTACCTTTGAGTTCAGTGGGAGTTCCTCACAAACACGTGCAAGACTATTGTCTCATTCGTGTCCTCTCCCAACAAACTCACCAAAAATCACATGTGATGCTTTGACAACTCACATTCTGTAGCCCCTGCTTTTCATGTAGGTCAATAAAGTCTCAGAACACTCTTCCACCTCCTTCTATCCACCCCTAGTTCTTCTCCAATATTGTAAGCTCTTTGAGACAGCAATTAACTTTTTGTCTATGTTTACTTAACACAAAGAGGTCCAGCCTTTGGACAAAAAACGGGCACCTACAGTATTCATCACCACAAGATACCATTGGTATAAAGGACTTCCATAGTTTCAGGTAATAAAGACACCAGCATACAAACAGAAATAACCCACCACTACCATCTTTTTTGAGTCAGAAGAGCCCATATGTTCCCACTGTGGGTTGTATTGTATTTCCTCTTGAAGAATCTATTACTGGTCCTTGTCAGGCTACTGAATATGGCAGCAAGAAAACCCATTTTTCTGTGCAGGCTGATAAAGGAGGCAATAAATGCGAAACCCACTACCATGGATGCTTCGATTACTGCTATTATTTATTGTCATCTGTTATGTGTTAACTATCTCCCTGGGACTGGACTAGTTAGCAGTACTGGGAAGGGTGAAAAGTCTTCCGTTGCATGAAAAATGAAAACTAGTCCTGTAGAACTTAATATGGAGGATGAGAGGAATATTAAAAGTAGGAATATTTTCTGTGGGAGCAAAAGCTCCCTATGAAAAAAGGAGCCCGCAATGTGTTTGCCCATTGTTTTCAGCTGCTACATTGCTGATTAGAAGCTTTACCACAGAATAGTTAGCAAAAGGAGAATCTGGGTATTTTAGAAGGGAAGGTTGACCAGAAAAGCCAAGAAAAGACAACTAATCCAAACAAATGTCTGAATGGAAGGGAAAAAAGCAAGGAACATGAGATGTCACAAGAAGGAAGAGCAAGTCTTACACTTAGAGGCAGATTCCAAAATGTAAATATCAAGTTAGGATTGCTGAACTGTTTATACTTCAAATACCTGAGCCTGATTATTGATGAAGGGTGGGGTGGAAGGAATCAAACCACATCTATTAGAATCCTGGAATGGGAGAGGATGAAACGGGATGAGAGAATAACATCAAGTGCACACTACACAATGCATAATATTAACCGGGGATTAAAAACCCTTTAGCCCCTACAATTGAAAGATGTCAGCAAGATCTGCATGTGTCTTCTATATGGGAAACATTGTGATATTTGGGTAGAGTAGGCAATGATTTGGGGGGGTTTTTTTAGTAGGATAATCCAAATATTTTTGTAGAATTCGAACATAGAAATGTTATATGCAGAACACACTGAAATAGTGTTTTCCTAACCAGAACTACTACATGTGTCCAGCGTCAATCTGCTGCTACATTTACAGAACTATGCTGGGTTATTGCTCAGCTCGAAACACATCTCTGGTACAAACAAAGTTGAAAATGATGGATTAGTTGTATGCAATTCATTTGACAAGCATCAGAAAGTCGAGAGCAGGTAGGGGGGGAAAAAAAAAAAAAAA
>VYZX01021388.1:59044-103602 GCA_013401335.1 Brachypteracias leptosomus | reverse complement strand
AAAAAAAAAAAAAGAAAAACCACAAAATAATGATTTTCTCAAAACAGGACAAGATACTAGTAAGAAATTCACATTCAGATAATAAATTAAGAGAAAGAGAAAACAAGATTGAAAAGTATGTGCATTTTTCTATGCTCTAATACCAACATATATATGACTGCCTTCAGTCTCATCGGAGTTCAGACTTAACCGACAGAAGTCTGCTACCCCTAGAAAACATATATTCATGTGGAAATTCTGTCCACTTTCCTGCCATAATGCTTCATAGAAACCATAACAGTTTAATTTAACACATATGCATGGGTCTGAGAATCAAAACTCCGTGTTTTTACTTCAGTGTTGTGCCCAGAGCTGCCCAGCAGCTACTAGCAATTTGGCCATATACTGTTAAAGTAAGACTAACTCATAACTGTTGATGCCCTCATAGAGCCAACAGGTCACAGAGATTTTCCTTAACACAAGCGGCAAGTGTACAGCTTGTTTCATACGGCAGATTTGAGCTTTGGTTTTGCCATAACACTGAAATGGTGAGTGTTCATGAAGTCTTAATTAGTACGGGTAAACAGCGGCACATTATATCCAGACTAGCAAAAAAATCATATGAAAAATTAAATGAAAGTGTCCTTGAGATTCCAAAACTAAGGGAAAATAAAAAGCATAACTCTGCAATAATCATAACATGAAAATATCTGGGGGAAAAAAACCTGTATTTTTCACTTGGCAAAACAGCACAATTTGGTCTGCTACAAAGAAGGAAACAAAGACAAATTTTTGTGTTTCGAAAAAAATTAAAATACTTGTTCAGTCTGACTTTAACAGTCACAAAGCAATATTACTGTTTACAAAACTTAACATTTTATTACAAAATTTGTGATAGGTTTATGGAAAACAGCAACATTTTCATAAGAACCCCAGTTCCTAGGATCTTATCATTAATTCAAGAATCTATTTTGTTTACTAGAGACATATTTCCAACCCTCAACTGATGTGGGCAAAGTAATACTTTTTATCCATTTTTCACTGTTTTGAAAGACCTGGCTCATTGAATAGTAAACAATTTGGGTTGGCCGTATGTATTTCATTATTTCTCTGCCTGAGCATAGTCACAGAGAATACTTCTTTTGCCAGACATACTTTCTGGCTAATGATTTCTGGGAGCACTTGATCATTATTTTCACAGGGCACTGGGACAGATTCTTTCCATGAGGTCAGCAAAGGAGTCTATCAGACAGTAACAAGAATATTGCCATATCGTCACCCAGAAAAGGAGAGCCTTTTATCTATAGCTTTAGAGGTCCTGCTGAAGGAGGATGCTGCCTCTGCTCTATCCAAAAGCAATAGGTTTCTATTACCTTTGATGAGTCAGGCAACATGCAACCTACCTCAGCATAATCCAAATTTAGTTTTGACATGCTGCTCTTTCCATTTCCCTTTCGTGATCGCATGCATGCCTGTGCACACCCAGTTACAGGCAGCATTTCACTCTTGGGCAACCAGGCAGAGTAATTCCTGGGGCTATCAAATCAACCAGATGAAGACTGACTTCTTCTCACTCAAAATATTATGCAGCACAATTCTTCAGTTATTTCCTTGCAATTGAGTCTGAGGAGTGCTATATAATGTGCAAACCAAGTAATACATACAAAATCATGACGGACCATGAACAGATATAAAATTATACAGAACAAACTTAGAACAGTTGTGAGGCAGCACAGACAGCAATTAGTTGACTGGCGGTGTGATAGAAAAGATTAATTTACCATTAAAAAAACCCAACAAACTAAACAGCACATACAACATGTACTCCACATGAATCAAAGACAATGGTTCCTCAGACAGAAGAGCTGTATTGACACCAGCATGAATATACTTTCCCCCTCCACCTCCCATGCCAAAAACATATTTTCTAAGGACTAGTCTCAGGTGGTGATGTGAAGACTCCTGAATTCTGTCGTAGAGTCATTATGTGACCTTGAGGAAAAAGATTCACTTAAGTGCACAAGGTCTCCATTTACCTATTGTAGAATAGGTATATAATCATAACAACACTTATCAATAATGCAGAAGGGTTGTGAGGCTTAATTAATTGTTAAGCGCTTCAAGGTCCTCAGCTGCATAATGGCAGTCTTTATTAATTAAGTTCTATTTATTGGCTATCACATCCCCTATGTAAATATACCAATCATTATCTTTATAGCAGCTCTAGACTTTCAAATCCTTTTTTATTTTTTTTGGCCATATTGTAGTCCAAAGATTTATTTTTGTGAACATCTAGAACTGACTGATGGGGGAGAGAGAGTACATTGCATCAAAATTCAACATCTGTTTGCCTATAGCAGCCCCTTTCCTCTGCTAGAGGTGTGTAGGGGGGCTGTCACTTATTAAAGTTTGGCCAATTAAATCCAGCTGGAATCTACGCAAAGAGAACAAACAGACATGGTTGTTTTTAAGAATGAATTCTTTTTTTTTTCCTCTTCCAATTCATAATCTGCTGCAGAGGCAAATTTTACCATTTCCACCTCAAAAACAATAAATAGGATATCACCAGTCTGCTTAAACATAGCAATTCTTCCCAAAACAATAAGAGGCATTAACATAACAATTGATGCCGCTTAACGCCCTTTAAAAATCAGGTTTTAAACACAGGCTTTCTAATGCAAAGCTCAAAAATAGCTGTTATGCATGACCTGGCCATGGATGGAGGCAATGTAAGAACATACACTGGCTCTTACTCAGTTCCTCCTGCAAGTTTCCCCATTAACCCACAGACCACTTTTGGCCTATGCAGCCCCACAGGAACATATCCATTGCCTCCAACTGAGCAGGATTTTACCCAAGTCTGAAAATAAAACAGCATGTACAGCAGTCCTTTTGCATTAGGGATCCCAGCTGCAAAGAACTGTAAGTGAATGCATAAAGCTTGGTTCCACCTTAACTTTAGTGGAAAGGAAATGACATATTCTGTAGTATTACCTGGGGTAGGAGGGGGGAGGAAATCAATGAATGAAACTTGGAGGGGGGAAGGAAAAAAAAAAAAAAAAATTACTTATCTTTCTATTTTTGGATATATGCTCTGTTCTTTGGGGGAACTAGGGGGAAAAAAAATGCTCAAATTACTTTCAGTCTGACAGTTGTGAGTGATCACAGAAGTAATATTCTGTATGCAATAAAACGAAGAAACTCTGTTGTCTGTCAAAAATAAGAGCGAGCATTGTCTTAGACAGTAACACCTAATCTATTATTAATCCATATTTCAGAATATACTTAAAATATATTGACAGCTTCAAGCAGAAAATGACAATGTACAGGCTCTTTTAAATTCCTAGGGGAAATCCAGAACCATAGGTAAAGCTACCATTAAGGTTAAAAAAATAAAAAAAAAATTTCTTTGCAAATACCCCAAATTAGTTATCATTATTTAGCTATTATACGTGCCTGTATAAACAAGTTGTTGGGTCATTGATGAGCTCAACTTCGTGAAGCATCTGAGAAGGTGTGTTTGGAAAGGGATACCACAACTAGGGAGCATTTTGAAGTAACTTACAAATCAGCTAACTCAGTCAAAAGATAACTCACTTGAGAAAGATATAATTACTTTCAGTTTGCTTAAAGCCAAGGAAAAGTTGACACAGTGATTAAAAGGAGGGGGGAGGGTGAGCAAAGGAGAAAAAAAAAAAAAGGAGTTACTTTATACTGCTTGAAATTGGGCTGTTCTGAGGCCTAGGACCTGAGCTTATTTGAAGAAAGATTATCTTGACAAATTGGATAAACATTTTGTGCATGACAGGACGCTGATGGAGAGTCTGTTCTGCAAGCACACCTGGGGGATAGTTTGCTTAGTGTGTGACCAAGGTGTTCAGCTAACCCCGAGTCCTCCCAGGGCGCTTTGTTTACCCTGTGACAGGTATAGGCAGATCCGAAGCAGAGGCCTCCATAACAGTTCCTGCAGACTTTGCAGATGCATTTCGCTCCCTCCCCCTTGGGACAAAATACCTCCTGGCTAGACTAGTCCACAAAAGGCAGACTTCCACAAATAGGTTTGCATTTAAGGAAGCCTGTAGGCTGGCATGCCCCAGGCGATAAGTGACCAGTGCAAATAAGGTGTTATACCTCCATCCCTCTCCTCCTTATCCCTCAGCACTGACTAGAAGGGACCACTCCAACACCCTGATAGAGTCAAGTAGTGAAAGAAAAACGTGTCTATAAACACAGCCTGCTGGTTTATTAGGAGGGGAATGAGCATTACCTGTGTAGACTCTTCACTTTCCTACATCAGAAAACAGGGATGAAAACACTGTCACAGCCATTTCGTTTCATCTTCACTTGGATGTCGGAGACTGAGCAACACTGGACACTAGACCAAGGTGGCTGAAGACCACTGTACAGGTTGTTGGTGACACCAACTAGCATCATCTGAAGGACTCCTTTATCCAGGCAGGCAGCAAGCAAATTCTTACTTCTTGCAAAGGAAGCAGTTGTGCTGGCAACTAAACCTTTGCAGATCCAAACAATCCACCCACTGGGATTTTCATGTGTTTGAAGGCAGGCAGGCAAAGATTCTGTTCTCAAACTCTACAACATTCCCAAAGCTGCCACACAACCCTCCCTGCACCTTTCTGGATTGGGCTGGTTTTCAGCCTGATGAGCTCTGCCCCTGTGGTGAGCTGGTTCAAAAACAAGCACTAATGCCAGAACAAAGAGCCAGAAGGACAGGGACAGAGTAAGAGACAGTGGAAAAGAGAAACAATGTAGAGAAGCTCAAGCTGTTATGGGAACTCTTTTTAAGACTATGAAGGTTTACACTAGCAGATGACAAAAGCTCAGATCAGAATTTGGTTTTTTCAAATGCCGAAAGCATTGGCCTGTTCTCACAAAACTAAAGAAATAACTAATTTCCTAGATAAACTCTCCCCCAGCCCAGTTTCAGCTTGGTTTTTGCCTGCACTTAGTCCATGAACATGCCCTTGGCCGTTTTCTACTTCCAAAGCAAAAAGCAAAGCCCAGAGAGCAGTAATGGAGAAGACAAGCTCTTTGGAGAAAGGAAGGATCAGAGCAGAACTTGCCTCGCTTTAGCTGCTGCATGGTGGGACAAGGCAACCTCTAGAGGAGATCAGCCCTGACCACCAGCTGCCAGGAGAGCACACCTAGCTCCCTGAAACTGGATGCCTAATTTTCAGGTGGCTAAACCAAAGGGGGCTGTATGCCATCTCCAGTTACCCGAGTCAAGCATACCAGTCTATGGTCTCAGGGAAACAAGAACACTGAACTGGCAAACTTCAAGACCGATCTATTAAGCATTCAGCAAAGTTGCTATCAAAGCAGCACAGAGGGTGAGGAGTATCTATTTTATACTCCAGCAGCAATCATCCCAAATCCTAATCCTCTACCTTGCCCTAATCTGCTCTGTTTGGGGACAGCCGTCTCCCTCTACCTCTTCTTATTCGGATATTTTAAGAGGGGAGATTAGGATTAAGCATCGAAAATTGACAAATTGTATTGACCCTTTGGACATCAGCTGTAGATGTTAATATGTTTTAGATGGGAAAGGCCCATGACACTTCTACGTTGTGTCCACTAAACCACAAAGACAATTAAGCACTGGTGACTTGCCATATAGCACAAGGATGTTAATATTGCTTACTGGATCAAGGCAGGACTATAGAGGTGTTCATAACCTTTATTCTTAGTACTAAGAAAGGGCCAGTTCCCTAAAGCAACAGTCAACCACTTCTGTACCACATCAATAAATTATTATTCTTCCTTTCTGACTAGCAGCAACGAGCAAACAAAATTAAGCCAGAGCTACTCTACAGCAAGGCTGTGTCACCTAACACAGATTTGATTTAAATCCCAGAAGAAACAAGAAAGCACTACCAAATAGAAATATTGGAGAGAGAAACTATTTTTAACTGGAGAAGGGTGGGTGGGGAGTACCTTCATTGATTTTTGTCTTTCAAATCTAATTGTCCAGAATAGCTGCCATCACTGTATTCAAAAAGCAGCAATCAAAGCTGTAAAAGGTGTAGTAAAATTGCTTTCCTCCAGAAAGCATTTTTGCCCAGATGATTTGCATTCCCACATCTGCTCAGGCAGCACACCCCAAAGCTAATGTGCATTTCTCTTGAGGGTTATGACAATAACTCAGGATAACTTCGGATAGTGCTCCCCATGTGAGATATGAATAGGTGGGTGGAGATGCTTTATCTCCAGCCAGTGGGAGCAGTACAAACCTTTGTAGGTAGGCTTGGACTCAGCAAACAAGTACCATCATTAGAAAGTGATCTGAAAACAAAGAAGCTGAATGATAGGAAACAAATATTTTTCCAGGATGTAACAACCTAAAGGACATAACCAGAAAGTTAATAAGCTCCTAAATGCACCTATGTATCTCTAGCTTGCCCTGAGGGGTATTTAGCTGATGAGAAATGTTCTTATGATGCAACCCTTGCATCTTCTATTTCATTAGTTGAGCGTGTTGTCAATATCCTGACAGAAGGGATTTTATTTTCAGGTTGACTGAAATAGAATTAGGACACTGTTTCATTTCAATTCATACAGTTATTAATAAAAAGCAATTTTTCCTTATTTGCCTGTGATACTATACTGCACACACAAAAAGAACAATGGTTGTCAAAGCCGGAGTCGGCCAAGCAGGAACGTTCTGGTGTTTAACGTACACGATGATGTGAACCATTGTCTCCCAGCTTACACGGCCATGGCTGCCTGAGCGCTCGGCAGGCAGCGCATCTCTGTTTACAGGAAGGGATCCAAGCTACAGAGGAAACAATGACTTTGCAGTTTAATAGAAATGCACAGGCACAGCTGAGCCAAAAAAAAAAAAAGCTACAAAAACTTAGTGCAAGAGAGCATATTTAGTGATCTAACATCAGGCATCAAAACTTGATGCAAACTCACCTGATACCAAGCATGAATCTCAGCCATAAATGTCCCTTTTGATGGAAAGTGCACAAGACACCCTCATTATTAAAGCCTTTTCTCAAGCAGCAAAAGATTCTACTTTCCTTCCCAGTTTTGTTCTCTCTTCTCAGATTTAACTTTATTCAGTCTCAAATTATTTTCATTTTCAGATGGAAAACACAGAAAATAAAGTTAATTTTCTCTGCAAAATTAACCTTTGCACGCAAAATCCCCTACAAACTCCCTTTTTGCAAAACTCCAAGTATTTTGACAAAATTTCCAGAGTAATTAAAATAAAGAAAGCCAAATGGGCCTTTGCCTTTAGATTAGTTTTGCATTTCCCCTGCAAGTGATCCCTACATTTCTGAAGGCCACACATTTGTACTCAAGAGGTGGAATCCAGACAACAGTAATATATGACACTGAGCAGTGATCAGATGGATATGTTTATAATGAAACTTTCCATCAGCACATACTATTGGCTCCAGTGACACAGAATTAGATTTTTCAAAAGTAGGTTTTCTTTTTATAAACAGGACTTTTCGTGATTTCTAAAAACAGGGCAGAGAACTGTGCCAGCAGGATGTCTGCAAACAAGCTTCCTCTATGTGTTCCAAGTGCAGAAAGCAATGAAGCTGCAGCATTCCTGCTTATTCTCAAAGTTTTAAAACTACAGGTTTCAAGCCCTCCTTATTCTCAAGGTTTTCAATTAATGGGTTTCAGGCCCACCTGAGACCACTAACTCCATTTAGGTGGTCAACTCGCTTTTGAAAAAAAGAATTAAAATCTGTTCATCAATGCTTTTGCTACCTGATCTAGCTAAAGTTGGCTTGACAAACACTATAGACTCACACCTGAGCATCACCCATGGGTGATGAAGAAAACATCTGTACCCATATTGTGACAATGTGGTTCATTCCTATTTCATGGGTTGTTGGGTTTTTTTCAATGTGTATGATTTCAGTCTCATAAAACATTCATGGCTACAATTAGTGCCCTCTTTCCTTACACTGTGTGTTAGGGTGTACCCACCCAGAATCTCTCTCAGAGGCCATTAAGCAGAAGACAACCACTCCTTTATAGCAGAAACGGTCCAAGCCCCATTAGCCGGGCAGACAGCCGCGCTTCAAACACAGATCCCAGAATATAGGGAAGCCATTGTTTCACTTTGGAACAGTCCAGGGAGCCTCCATCACGTGGGGAAAACCTTTGATGTCCCCTGGATTTAGAGGGCGAGTCCAAATGAAAGCAGGGGGCAGAACAGCTCCTGCCAGGAAGGACAAACTTTTCCTCTCTCTGATGCTGAACACCTTCCGTAGGAACAAAACAGGGTCCCACAGTTGTTATCAGAGAAAAGGCAGTGCTCACTGGCAGGGCAGAAAACAAGGGCTCTACAGGCACAATGACTGGGAAAAAGACTACCAGCTCCAAGCACCAAAAGGAAAAAAAATAAAAATAAATAAAAAAAGAACACCTGGTCTTATGACTAGAGACAAGAAACTGCACTATGAGTAAATGTAAATTTCTGTATATTAATGTACTGATATTTTGCAGCTGTAAACAATTTTTATACTGCATTAACTCAGCATCAAAGCCATGACCTGTGATCTTCCTCATCACAATATTTCAGTATAAAAGTGACAAGACATGGCAGTACAGGCATCTTGAGGACCAATTGGGTAAATTTTTAATCTTTGGAGCTTTTGGCACAGAAGAGCAATTGGGTCATCCTGAGGAATTAGTTTAGTTCTATGTAAAAATTAAGATGTAAGCCACAGAGTATGGGACCACAGCCAGAAGCAAAGCACGTAAGGTCACAATAAGATCTGACATTTTTCCTATTTTTCAACTTGATTCCAAATTTCTGAGGTTGGTGGCAATGGTGTTTTCTGTTAGTTCAAATTTGTTTTTAAAACAGAAACTAAATGTGCATTTCCCATCCTACAGCTAGACAAGCACAAAGACTGTCTACATCGCATGGTGAACAGGCACAAAAGCTGCCGAGTCTCCTGGACAGCACGTTTCCCAACCACACTTCTTGCCTCTAGTCAGACTTAGGATCCACAGAGCACTTAGGACAGGTCAGGCTCCAAGCATCTGCCAGAGACTGGACTTTGTTTAGATTTAAGAGGGTACACCTTGCCCAGCCCCATTGCAGGGGCAAGGAGAACAGGAGAAGGGGTGGGGAGAGAAAGAAAAAACCCACAGTTTAACAACTCACTTTTGGGACAAAACATGCACAGGCTTCTGTGCATGAGACTTGAGTCTAAACTCCTACCCAAATACATATCTTCGTGTAAACAATGTGGGTGAGTCTGGATGTGTGAACTAGATCCTCACAATGCAGATTATTTTTTAACAAAAACAATCGTGCATTATTGCAGGGACACAGTTGTCAAATCCTGAGAGGCAGCTAAGAGATAAATACAGTAATCCCTACATAAACAGTCTATAAACCACTTTGTAATCTCGGAGACAAAAACCTACTATTAAACATAAGAGCAGTAAACTCTGAGGGAAGCATTTAAAATAAAGTGAGAGTAGAACATAGACCATAGATTTTTTGTGTTATTACAAGCCAGACTTCCCATTCTGTCTCAGAGAAAGAAGTCACGTGCACCCTCAAGCAAGCAGCTCCTTTTGATTTTTTTTCCCCAAGTGCAGCCATGGCGCAAGACGTTTTGTATGATGTTTCTGCAAGGTGAATGTTTCTTTAGTCTGGATCACATTCTCATTGGAACACTGGATTAGTGCACAAGTATGACAGGCATCTAGACGGCTTGGGAAGACACCCCCATCCCCATTTCCTGATTAACAGACCTATTCAGAAAACTATCCAATTCATTTTTTAGTAATACAAGATAGTTTATTCTGCCTAATCTGCGGACAACATAAATAGTAAGCTATAAGTAGACAATAATTGCTTTTGTAGTAGGAAGCAGAAACCCTGATTTGTAAACGTAACTCCTATTAGAGCCAGAAAACCTTAAACCAGAAGTGAGAATCTTTTTCTCAAGTCAAGTTTTACCATACAGAAGCTTTTTTAATGCCTCGAAATACATGAATCTAACAAGCAACAAGATATCTCTTGAGACACTTCATCAATAGTTATCAAAGCTAACAAGACTTTTCCTCTAATTTTTAGAGGTTTCATAGCAAAACAAGATTTTAGAAGGCTTACTATTCAGGGCCGGAGTCTATTCATTTTTGTTATGGAGACAAATTCTATTCCCGAGACCACTGCACTGGTGCATCACAAACACTGTTGTCTTTTTACTTGGTAGATTTTTTTCCTGTTCCAACAGTGGATTTGCACAAGCAGAAGAGCAGTTTCTTGGGAGGCCAAACTCAGTGATATCAACACACCACCTTCTGCTGCAGATCCTATTATTCTGGAATTACTANAACAGAACTGTGATAATAAGGGATTTGATGAAAACCAAACAAAACTAACCTGCTAGAACTCCATGTGAAATGTTGACTCAAGAAAAATAAAGTGTGGGTCTTTGATATACATCTGTCCACTTTGCACAGTAGATAGCAGGGGGCCTGCTGCAGGTGCTAAGGAGAGGAGTTTAAGCCAGCTTCCAAAGTTCATATTGATAAATCATAAGTATATCACACTAGCCATCTGCACACACCTCGTCACATCTGCAAGTCATACGAAGGCCTTGCAAGGAGCTGAATGAAGCCTTACTTACAGCTGAGCAAACCCTTCCCTCCTCCATCCACGCTGGAATTTCAGACCCTTCTCACTAGTTCGGCTCTTATGCTTGCCAAGAATAACCTCCCTTGTTGCCACCAGGTCCTGTCTCAAGATCCTTTCAATCTTGAGACCTACAAGAAACTATACTGCTCACTCTCACCATTTTCAACTTATTTCATAATTTCCTTCTTTTATATATTTCTATACACATACACGCACGTTGTACTTTTGACTCAATAGACACTTTCCCCTTGCTCAAGACTGCAAATTCAGATTTATCCAAAGAAGTTTGGGGACCGACATAAACACTTCTCAGTTCACATTGCTTATACCCCAATCCCAGTCTCACAGTTCCTTCTTTCTGCAAGGACTTGGCATCCGCTTCCACAGACTAACACAAAAAAAAGCATGAAGATATGCATGTGTTATTCTCATTAGCAATAAAGGAGACCAGTAAATGTAATAAGCTTGTTAATAGTATTTAATGCATACAGGCATCTAATCAACAAAGGACTTTAGCACACATTTAACACCATTCCTATTCACCAAAACACATAAAACCAACCTTTAAACACAGTCTTAAATGCATTTTGCTGAATAGGGACAAGTAATCCAAGCCATGTGCATGGGGGCACTGGTGAATTAACGCTGCAAGGCTGAAATCTCAAAGATTGACAGAAGTTTTTGGGTTTTTTCTTCACGCCCCTAGATTAAACTCCCCTTTAGATAAAAACCACCTAAATGAAGTTTAACTTTTGCCAACAGAATCCACTTTCAGATTATTTTGTTTTTCTTTTGCACAAGCCTGCTACTTTCACATAATCCACAAGCAAATAGCTCTATTCTGTAGATTAGAAATTATAAAAGACCATGTAATCAGCTGACAAAAGAACTGAAAACAACCCCAGAGGAAATGCAGAGCTGCTCTCACAGGCTCACAATGTGCTGCTCTGTCAGCCTCCCACTCTTTCAGCAGATACTCCTGACATTTCTTATGTCATTACTGGACTTTATGAATGGGACCGTAGGATGTTTGCTGGTGAATAATCAGAAAGGGAAGGGGCATGGTATCACGGACAAGGGAGCTGCCTCACTCTCTGCTGACCAGATCCAAGCAATTAGTTCACTGCTTTCTCCTACCACCAACTATGAATCACAGCTCAACATTGTATTAAAGGCTGAATTGTTGCTCATTTTTGAACAAGGATGCTTAAGAAATTTAGCTATTGTAACCTCAAACTGCACATGGTTTGGTGGTTTTATTTAGTTCACATGTATCTAAATGTTTAGGTACTTACACAAAGCCTCATCAACCTTTTTGGGCTGGAAAAGTCAGCTGAAATTCTCACCAAAGAAAGTTATCCCACAGAGGCTACAGCTCTCCCCACTTCTGTTGCAGACAGAAATAGCACAAGCACAGCTCCTGCCACTGAATTTCCCTGCTCCTGCTTAGCTTGCCCAGCCACACAGACAAGATGCAAATTACACACAAAGGAAGGGAAAGTCTTTGTGAAGAGATTTTGATCGCAAGTCTGAGAAGTAACACCACTGTTAGTTGTGTAAGATGTCAGAAACAAGCACGAGGAACCCCAGTCTAGGTGTTCCTATTGCCAGCTGCTCTTTCTAGCCTGAGGAGCAGTTTCACTTCAATTTGAAAAAGGGCTTTGGAAACAGCAGCCTTACAGGTTTCTGGGGAGCAGCCAGTCCTGATATAAGAAGTGCTCCAGCAGATAGAAAGGATGCAGCTTGAACATGAACCACAGCACCTTCACAATTCACTTCTGCCTCCATGAAGTGTTTCAGCAGAGCTCAAACCCCCACGGGAGTCCCACCAGGTCAGGCAGATCCATATGAGAAGTTCACTTCTGCCTGTAGGACTGGCTCATTTTGCTTCATTTTTTCCCTGGGTTGAGCCTGCCAAGTCATGATGCATCCAGGGCAATATCTGGCTAATCAATAGATATCTGCAGATGTTACTAGGATGCCAGCACCACTGTGGCTTGGCTTGCAGAGTGCCTAGTGGACCAGTCCTGTGGAATCACAGGCAGGGCAATTCCCCCATCTTGCTGTTATATAGCACGGCTGCCAGGGATCACAGGGCCAAGGGGCTCATCAACAGTATGTAGGAGGAGGACATTTTTTGAGAGCTTGGGAGTGAGAGGGCTTTCCAAGGTGATTAAGTATTGAGTATTTTGAGGAAGAAATATCAAAATGCCAATTCACAGAGGTGTGCCCTGTTGACATCAAACCTGCTAGCCCAGCACACGTGGCCAGAAGTCATAATCAGAGTCCTGACCACCATCAGCCATTAAAAATCCTACAGCACTTTGCCAAAGGAAGGGCTGCTGTTGAACTGCAGAGCTTCTCTGTGCTGGATTTCTTGGTGAGGAACATGCAAGATGCTTCCCTTGGAGATAAGCAAATACCAAAAAAACCTATTCACAAGTACTTGCTTGAATACAAAGAAAACCAAGTTTAATCTCTTTATAACCCTTTTGCATAATTTTTTGCTAAGCTTTAGAGTTCTATGATTACTAGAGAACATTTCTGTAAGTGAATTATAAGTTTAAATACTAGAATGTTCAATGAAAGTATGAGTAGAACATTTTAAAAGTCATAATTCATTATGCCTTGTGGAGTTATATAAGCTAAAAAGGAAAATAATACCACCTCTCACATAATTGCTCAGCATCAGCAAATGACAGATTTTGGTTGGACCAGAATAATTTTAGTACGAACACACAATCATTACAGAATGTTTAAAAAATAATAATAAAAAATAGTATTGTCTCCCCATTAAGTCAATATAATTATTATATTGTAAAAACACATATGCCCGGTATGCAATTCTTAGGTATGGAATACGGTTGTTCAGTTCACAAAAGCAATTACAAGTAATGTAATTACTTAACAAGTATTTACATTAACAAGCTCACGGAAACTAATATTATTTGATCATGTTTTAAGAAAATAGCAAAGAAAAAAAGACAAAAGAAGCAACATTAAAGAACATTCAGAAAATCCACAGATAAATCAAGTTTGATCTTTTTATATAAAGATTCTGGCCTGTTTATTGTCTAGTTTAGTTATTCAACCTGCAATTTAAGCTTTTTTTCCCCAACATCTTTTGATATCTATTTAATCAGAAAATATGTTTATTTTGCCTATCTGCCTCATGATCTGAAGAGATGTGCCCTCAAACACTAAGATTTGTACAGCAAGTAGAGCTGAAAACTGAACTGATCCCATCACAAGCAAATTATTAGCTTTCTGACTGTGGAAGCAAAACTTCACTTAATCTGATGGCAAATAACGTGCATTTCTCCAGCAATTCCTACTTTGACTAATCAGTCAGGCTGATGGATGTTTAGCACTTACCTTAACGCAGATTTTTGCTTTAGCTAACATTTGTAGAAACAGAATCAATTACAAGCTGGAGATTACTGGACTGATGGGCTTTCATGCTGACCGAGCAATTGAGTTTCTAAGTGACAGATACCACAGGACAGTCTCAACTTGGCAAAATCCTCCTTACTTTTCCACTTATCTAACTTATTCTTCATTCAGCACTTCACATCCTTTGCCTTGTTTTCTGAGCCATCTGAGCAGAGCATGTGAATGTGTTTTGCTCTTTCCTGATGAAGAAATACTTGCACCTGGGTGCCTCCAGCACAGCAGACCATCACCTGCTGGCACAGCCATCGGGACAACTACAACATTACCCTCATCACCAGTGAATGTTCAGATGTAGAAATGTTGTGTGAGGAAAGACTTTTAGTGTGGACGCTGCTACACAAAACAAAGCCTAGCAACATTCAAGAACATACTAGAAATCTTAACATTTAACTCTTTAATCAGCATGATCCAGTGCAAAAGAGAATTGTTGCAGTTATAATATTTTAAAGACACAAAAGACTCCTACTTTTCCTACTTCAAAGGATTGTCACTGCTTCCCCCATCCCACTCAATCTCTGTTATGCAGTATATATTTACAAGCAGTTATCATAGCCCTGTTTCTACCTTTTTTTCCTAGAAAAACAGTTGTACAATTCCGACTCCTCCCTATCTGCATAAGAAATACTGGTGCTTAAAATCAAACCCTATAACTCCTGTTCCTCAGAAGTAGTGGGAAGGCCCAGCACTTTGCAGAATCAAGCCCAGCAATAAAGGTAAAATGAATTTAACTGGTTCCAAAACGTCTCATCTATAGACTAAATTAGTATCTTTAGGGGAGAAAACCTATTAAAATTTAAGCAGGTAGATGGCATATGAAAGTAGGAGGGCTTTTTTCAATTAGCTAACTGTCTCTAGCCTGGAGCTAGTGTCTCAAATGTTTTTACAACACAGTGATGCTCCAGTTCACATCTGTCAGGTGGAATATTCACAGCTTTGTAATTATTAAAATTGTCTGAACTCCAGAGCTGCGAGCTGGATGACTTGGATGAGGCAAGTTTGGCAGAAGTTATGGGAATAAGACACTTGCATCCAGTCAGGGTCTAAGTTAGCTTTGGAAAACTAAAGAGCCACAGTAGCCAGGTTTCTTCTCCACAATTTGGATCTTGTTTTTGATTGTCTCGTCTATAACCACTTGTATGGTAAAGCCACACAGTTTCTCCACCTCCTCATGGTTTCTTTCCTGTTAGGACAAACTGACATTACAGATTATTCACTGGCTCTAACTAGGAGACTTCCAGAGTCTTTCTGCCCTTCCTGGATGTTGTTGCAAATCTTGGAGAAACTTGTAGAACTCTACCAGTTGGTGAGATTTGACTCACCAAAAACATCAGATTTTGTTGAAAGGAGAGACAGACATTATCCTCACCCAGGCCTTAACTGCATAGAGCTGGGCTAGAAAACCAACCTGTGGGTCAATACAGCATTGATTAAGCCAAACAGCATCAACCGAAAGTGATTCCTTCCAGCTAAGCATCTAAAAGCAGTGGGATGAACCATCCCCAAGAGGGGAGCACCACTGACCCCAGCAGGAGCACAGAGTACATTCCAATGCTTTAGACAGGTGAATTTAAAAGACATGGTGAGGCCAAGATCTCACCCACTACACTGGGATGAGCTTTGCTGAAGGCTTGGATAAAAATAGAACTGTAGGGATAGAACATTTGGGGACCTTCTCCCCCACCTTCCAAGAGAGAACTCTCTCACTGTCATCTTATGGTTTAATAACATCAGCAGCTCCTCTCGGACCAGACATCCTACAGAAATGAAGTGTGGCAGCAGAGCTGAGAAAAACCAAAACCAACCGTTTTCCACCAGTTCCTTCCACAGCAGATTTTCCCAGTGCTTCACCAGTTCTTTGACACACCTACTGGCAGGTCTGGGGTTACAACATGTCACAGTGGTGGGAAGGACACACACACAGGGGCCATGCCACTATAGGAGACCTGTTCCTCATGCAGAAGATCCTCTAAGTGATATTTGCATTGAAAAATGTTTACCCTTTGTGTGTCCCTCCCCAGGAACGACACAGATGTGGGTTCGGTTTTTTTAAGGCACACTCGGATAAGTGCAAACACATCTCTTTTGTAATCAGCCTGGGCTGACCCTGTTTAGCCTGAGGTCAACGACCAGTGGCATCTGACCTGCTGAAGTTAATGCGGCAGAACAATAGGAGAAGGTTGCTGAGGCCTTATCCTATTACCTTTTTGATACCAAATTAATTGTTTTTCTCCCTCTCAATGATTCTCTGACCTTTCAGCTATATGTGTTGCTGGCACAGAGTGATGGATTAAATTTAAGCAAGTACATTTCTTGACATTGTCTCACAGATTTAAAAGTTATTTAGGTCTTCCTTTCAGTACTAAGAGGTTTAAGAATGTGCTTATGGTTGCAACCTCATTTGATAGTTAAAGATGACTGCAAATATTAATTAGCCTGTGAGTATCAGACGCAAGAAAACCAAAGGAAAGATCACAGCACTTATTACTAAAAAAAAAAACCTACATAAGTAAAGCAGAGATAGAGATGCCTTATAAACCATAGGTAGGCAACACTGGATGTCTGGTATAACCTTCACTGGTAGTGCTTTATTAATTGGCAAACCCAAAAATGTTACCTGTAGCATAAATTGAACTAAACTGATATTTTTCAAATGGAGAAATAACCCATGATACTATATTGGATGAGGAGAGTTTGCATGGAATTGTTATTAATCCTTATCACAGCTTTGGTTTAATTCAGTTTTTGTTTCCTAGTTGTCCAACCACTTCACCAGATGGAATAAACTGAGATGACACAGTGGGGACTAACACCATGTTAAAAAAAGTGAGGGAAATCAGTTTGGAGTTCAGATTTCCCCCCTGTTATGCGTCAGTTAAAATAATGAATCCTGGATATCTGAATTATGAATCTAAAGCTCAAAACATTAAAAAGTGCATGTAGGTGATTGCAAAGCATCAAGACTCTAGGCCCAGATACACATTCTTTGCAGGCAGAGCTGCCTTCTCTGCTCCTCACAGCACATGGCAGCAAAAGGCAAGTGTCGTGTTCTGTCAGGTTATAATATCCACAAGAGTAAAAATAGTTTCCCTTCAGACAGTATTTTTCACCTGTGTTAGCTGTAAAGGGCCAAATCAGCAGCCAGATACAACCTGGATCCTCTGACTTCACCTGAACTGTAGAAATGGATGTGAACCTGGGGCCACCAGATTCTGGTCCTGCCACATCTGGGTTTCAAGTGTTTTGGAAAATAATCAAACCTAGTTCTCACCCTCCTTTAGCCTTCCCCTCCACCCCACAAAAAAAAAAAAATAAAAATATATGTACATATACTGGGAAGTTCAGTTCCCATTAAGCAATAGGAATTAAGTTCCCAGCTCCCTTGATCCTCTGCACAGCTCAGCTATTATCTAGCTTAAATAACACTATAATGTTATAATGTTAAGCATATGCTCAACTATTTGCAATATCACAGCCAAAACTTACTTATTGGAGATATTTTTCAAATAAACATGCAAGACTATTTTCTTCAAATGGTGGAGTATATAATCTTATAAATGCTATCTCAAAATGAATAAAACACTTTTGACTATGTCACCAGGAGCCCAGAGAATTAGGTACTTAGTCACTCATACCTCTGAAAAACGTGTTAGGCCATTAAGACAAATGCAAGTATCCTAATTTAAGCAATATTGGATCACAAGAATAGAACAAGATGAATAGAAAAGTGTTACATCAGTGGTACTACTTGGTATCTTCACTTATTTAACACAGTTTAAATAGTCTCTTAATTCATACTCCAGGCTTCAAATACAGATGATTAAGCATATATATTAGCAAGATGAAGAGCAAAGGATTTCTCATGACAGCTCTGCCCAAAAGTGACAAAAAAACCTGCCTTAGGCAGAAATTGGGAGAGAGGTAGCAAAAAGCTAATCTTGTTATAATGATTTATGGTTTATGAAAAAATTCACTGTTTAAGCTTTCTTCAGTTTTTCCAAGACATCTATACCTGCATTTAAATACTGCTCTTCAGTAAGAATGGAAACAGTAACTTCTTCCCAGGATAACAAGATAGTTGATTTAAGGCAAAGCAGAATTTTACAGGAGCATATTCCAAAGTTCAGAACTGGACTAACTTAATGTTCATAACTGCTAATGGTAAGCAGAATTTCATAAAGATGACTGTGATTGTCTTCACATTTGGATGCCTTCCTAGCTATTGAATAACTACGTGGACATATTTTTGGCTTCCACTGACTTTAGTGCAACAGGGACAAGCCCCTTGAAATAATCCTGAAATATTGTAACTGTAAATAATTTGGAGGGTGTGAAAAACAGACAAAACCAAATCACTGCTAGAACAAAAACACATATCATGACCTTCCTAGGGCAAAGTTATTAGAGCAGCTAGATCAATAACAGGCAAGTCAGAATAACAATTTCAACTCCATTACTCATTTTGGAGAGTGATAATATTGGCTTAAGCTTAAAAAAAAAAAAAAAAGGTATTGTTGCCAAAAGCTTCTAAAAAAAGGCAACCTTCAATGTTTATATAATGCAATTGTCTATACTGCTGAATTAGAATATTAAGGCTTTGTTTTATCTATTTAACGGGGAAGTAACACACAAAAAAAAAAAAGAAAAAAAGAAGAAAAAATTCCCCCAAGAATGTTAATAGAGGAACTGTAGTTAACTGAAAATGAAAAAAAAAAATACAAGCCAAGGATTTGCAAGAAGATGCCAAACGTTGCCAGAATTATGACAGGAGAGACGACACCCCTATCCCTTCTCATCAATGTTTGGGAACATTGAGCACAAAAATCTTTGAGCTGAGGGCAATTTCATTTCTGATGTAAAAATATATGCTTTAAAAGCCTGATGCATTCCAGCTAACTCACCATAGACTATTGATTCCAGCCTAGACATAGTGCAAGAGGTTGACACAAGACTAACAATTCTTGAAAGTCTTCTCTTAAATAGACTAATTAATGTAATTCAGGTGAAAGTACTAATTTTATTATCCATAAATAAGGTGTACAAGACCAAATTAGACTTGAGCAGCAATTTTCAGAAATTTTAGATTAGAGGAGACAACTGCACTCTAACCTGGTATGAATTGGGAAAGGTGGCTGTTGATGTTAAAGCCCTTTCAGAGTATTTCTAGGAAAAAAAACAAACAACAAAAAAGAAGACTGCACTAAAATGGAGAGTAACTGCATGTGTGTGACACATAGATTAAAAATACCTACCTTATGACTTAAACATCCCTTATGAATTCTATATTTGTTTCTCATTTTTAAAAATGAGAGAACAGGAAACCTACTGATAAAATTACAGTCAAAAAAAAAGACATCACCATTGCTACTGTCCCTAGATCATCAAGCAACTTAATAAATGTTGACAGCTATAAATATCAACAGCTTAAAGAAATAGTCATATACTTCTCTTCAGGGCCTGGCATCACACCCACTGGATTTCTATGCAATTTCTGTTTCAGACTCTGGGAGAATGAGGCTTCATGTTACCATTGTGGTCAACTGGTCAGCCACAAATCAGCCCAGCAAGGCAGTACAAGCAACCACAAATTCATGCAGAGAAGACCAAAATATTCACCCCTCTTTCTATGGCAGAGTGATGCAAATTTGTCAGCTAGTAAAGCCCTCATGGGTAACGATACTTTCCTTATTCAAAGAGTGAGGCCAAGGGGAAAAAGGTGCAGATACAGAGAAAAGGAAAAGCTTGTGCTAATCACACCTTTCTCTTGAGGGTGACATTCATGGATCTGAGGCAGAGGAGTTAATATAGCATGGCTGGTTGGAGAAGACATCTGTCTGCTTCCCCTTGCCTGCTGGATGACATGGGACAAGGCACTGCACCCTGCTACACCTCAGCATCTCCATCTGCAAGGAGGGTGAAACAGTCGCCTTTACCTCTTGAACATCTCAAAAATGGAGGGGAGGAGAAGTGTTACTACTCACACTGAGCACAAGGTTTAGTGGAATTATTGCGGTTTCCAGTTTCATTTTCAAACAGCAGTATCTGGTTGGTTCTGGTCATCTATCACTTCACCAGTGCAATAAAACCCCTGCAAAAATCTTCTGCTGGAGGTATCTGTTAAATACACAACTTCATCACTATCTTTCACATGCTCACATGCTGCCGTCAACCTGAGAGCACCAGACTCTGGGGAGGCACAAATGGACACCTTGCACATCATCCCAAACCTCATCCTTCATCTCATCCCACTCCTCTTCCTGTGGACTTGTCCAATGCCATTTTACTAAGATTGCAGCTCATCAAGCACTCAATGGCACAGCTCCTCACACGCTTCAAAATAAGTCAGCACATTGGTGCTACTCTGCCTCCCTTGCCCTCAGCTTTCAATTAAATACAGAATTTACTTTAAAAGTACAACCTGAATACATATGGTTCAAAATGACCTTGTTACTCCTTTCCTTACCTGCCTGAGCAGGGCTCTTGTACTCCAGATCAGGGTTTAAAACCTAGAAATATGAATTTGCTCTAAGCTCCTGTGGCAAACTACAAGCGTCAAGCTGTTTAAAGTCTTTAAAGGTCTATCCAAAGCTAAAGTGTGCTCTGCAGAGAGAGTTCTGGGAGCCCAGGTTCGGCAGCCTTCAGTGAGATATTTAAAACCTTCCTGTGAGTTAAATATTTTTTTCTATTTCCTGAACTCTTAGCACAGTAATGACTACATTTCCTTATAGCATCACATTAGCCATTATTAAAGTCATTAAAGGAATTGTTAAGTTCCACACAGATGAAGAGCTAAAAGCCACTTGTACACAGCACTTACACTGCCTCTTTTTCTTTAGTTTCTTCCTTATTGTTGGAGTAAAGCTTGAGTAGGCCAGAAGGTGGTTAGATCAGTTTAATGACACACTTGAAGTGTCCCTGAACACAACTCTAAAACACTAAAAGATACCTGTGGCAATTGCCCTGTGTACCTGGCTTAAAAAAAAACAAATTACCTTTACATATCCACTCAGATACCACCATCTTTCACACTTGAACTCCAAGACTAAACCATCTCTTACCACATATCTTTCCACTACTTAGCATTAAGAGGCTTCACTAT
Organism: Brachypteracias leptosomus; assembly: GCA_013401335.1. NCBI lineage: Eukaryota > Metazoa > Chordata > Aves > Coraciiformes > Brachypteraciidae > Brachypteracias > Brachypteracias leptosomus. Next base: position 82,426 of record VYZX01021388.1, on the reverse strand, counting down.
CTAAGGAAGGACCAGACCACAGTTCCTTATATTATTACTCATTTTTACAACATTAACTTACTCCTCATGTTATTTTTCAGAATATCCCTGGTACTTCTAAAACCACTCACCATTTCAGTGCTAACACAGACCACCATTACACTTCCCTGTACTTGGCAAGATTCAGTATGGTGGTTAAGAAGATATTTATTAACAAAGCAGCAAACTTTGTTTTATACTGCTTACAGCTATGCCACAGCACTGCTATCCCAGATGAAGAATACATGTTTTCTGAGCACAGAATTAACTTTGCAGCCATCTGAAACTAAATGCATTAATTATTTTCATCTTCGGCACTAACTTACCCATTAAACTCAATTGTTTCAAGAAAAACACTACCAGATTTAAGCACATATGCAGGATATGCACACAGTTTACTTACAACAGCATTAAACAAACAAACCACCTCTCACAGAACTTAGTGTATACCCAGCCTTCTTCTAGAGCAGAATTTTTTTTTCCCTGTTCTCCACAAAAGCAACACACCTTATAAATTATAAGAAAACCTTTCCACTATTATGTAAAAATCATAATAAAAGTAAAAATCCCTACCTGGAGAGGAAGCAGCAACTGTTGAATACAACCAGAGTCACACTGGAGGACTCCAGACAACCAGGTGGCATGCATTTTTGTACTAATATAAAACCACAGCTGGGACCTATTGACTTAGATTAAGCAGGGTCTTCACTGCAGAAAAGGTTTCCTTTTGCAGCCTTGCCTGATGCACCAAACAGTGAGGCCCAACATTTAACACTGTAAGAACAAAATCCTACTGCTTGTGTTCAAGATGTTACCACTCATAATTAGAGCTTGTAATAGGACCATGCCCCACATTGACTGGTGAATTGCAGTAATCCTAAATTCATTTTGTATACGGGCAATCGCAGTGCTATGACAGACACAGCTTGAGCGGCTTCAGCTGTGATAATGTCAGAGGTTATGTCCCCAGCTAGCTGATGCTGAGCCTTCCTTGGGAGCTGCCATCACTAGAGACAAAGGGCAATCCCAAACACTGCAGTTCAAACATCCCATTTTTCCCAAATATGATAAAGAAATATGAATAAGAATGGCCACACCATAGGCACATGTTTCAGCATCCACCCACCTGAGAGCGACCTCCTTAAATGCAGTGGAATGAAGAAAGTGCTCAAGACTGCAGGTGTTGATCCATGTAGTCAATGGCATCATACAAATACTGAGAAGCTGAGACTACCCATCAAAATCTACTGCTACAGAACAGCTCTGTCTTTATATAAAGTTAAAAAATAAGAGCCAATAGATAAGGCTTGATAAAAATGAGGGGGTGAGGCACAAACCTCCTTCTGGAGGTAGCCATTACAGAACTTACTTCATGTGACACTATAATTTATACTTTCACCTACCAATACCATTGACTCATTCACTACCTAGTTTAGTGCACATTTAACAAGAAACCAATTCATAGGGCAAGATAAAATGGCCTCAAGTTGCACCAGGGGAGGTTTAGGTTGGGCATCAAGAAAAATATTTCTCCTGAAAGGCTTGTCAAGCCCTAGACCAGGCTGCCCAGGGCAGTGGTGGAGTCCCCATCCCTGAAGGGGTTTAAAAACTGTATAGCTGTGGTGCTGAGGAACATGGTTTAATGCTGACCTGGCAGTGCTGGGTTAAAGGTCTCTTCCAACCAAAATGATTCTATGAGTCTGGTCAGCAAATGGCTCTCCACCTTCTGTGCTTGTGCTTCACCTGGAGGATCCGGACTGCTCAAACACCAGGATAGCTGCAGTGAACTGATAGGAGTTTAAACCAATACTGAGGATATGGCAAAGATTTATACTAATAGCATGGCAAATTTCCTCAGCTGGCAGTTGGTAATGCAGGGTTTGGTGGGTTTCCACACCTGCAGAGGACACACAGGTGGTCAAGTTGCTGGTCAAGGCCAAAAAAGATCTCCTGATAGCCACACATGCTACACGCTTATAGAAAAGAGTGGTGTGTTTTCGGTTTTGGTTTGGTTTTTTTTGCAACAGCATCAAGTGCTTATATAAACTCCTGATAAAAAAAAAAATCAGGATTCATTTGGGCCACATTAAATACATCTTGCCCATTCTGTGAGGATTTCAGGCTATATTTTTATTCCTTTTATTACAATACCACCTGTCTAAAACATTAAAACTTGTGGCATAATAAAGCAGCTTGGACCTGAGAGCTCTGCCAAGTGTAACATCAAATCTTCCAAAGAGTGAGGTTAGATAAAGCACCAGATACACAGCAAATTCTTGATTGAAATAAAACACCAAACATTTCTCCTTGGCTCGCAACAAGTGAATTCACAAGATGGGTTTCCTTATTCACAGAGGTTTCTTTTATAGCAAATTTGTGGGTTTCCCTGCCGCCCAAGAAAACTCCATCTTGCAATATGTTTAAAATGTTATCAGCTTGGCAAAAAAATAACACAGTTTTAAACTGATGGGAAAGGAGCCCATTGGCTCTAAAGTTACCATCCCCAAGTCGGGCACTCAGTGCTGTTTGGGGCCTTTGTTCAGGGTAAATCAGCCGTCGAAAATCAGCCCTCCAGCTCACTGCCCTGCTGCGTGGGATGACCAGGAGGTTTCCCGCAGCCTGGTTTGGGGGCTAATTACCTGTTCAAACACCTTGTAAATACCTGTCAGAGGAGGGAGAGCTCACCTCCTTGCTGTGAGGTGGTTGGGGCACCTGGGCCTGGCCAGGGTCCCCCACAGCCAGGCCATCACTCCAAAAGATGTTTACAGCAAGGGCAGGAGTCATTTCTTCCCCATAGGGACATGGCTTCTGTCTCTCCTTCTTCCTTCCTTTCCACGCTGACAATGCTTTCACGCACTCAGCAGATAATATCCAAAAGATGCTTTCCATCTTTTGCTGAGGGAACCACCAGCAAATCCTGGCCCATGTTGATGCCTCTTTCCAAGCAGATTGATTTTACTGAGGATTTGTGTTCACCACGACGGTTAAAATCTTGCAGTCCTAAACCCAACCTGTCTGAAGAGGGTGGAGGAGATGAGACTCCCTCCAAAAAGGGAAATTTATTTTCCAAACAAACATCCAAGAAATTAATGCGCTGCCCCAGAGGCCTTTGTTCCTCTTTCTTACACACTAAAAAAAGAATAATATAGAGATTCCTTGAAAAAGATTAGTGAAAAAAGTTTTATGGTAATCATGGAGAGTTGTTATGGGCCCAGCAGGGAAGGTTGTGGGGGTGCCTGTGCGTCAGCAAACACACAGGGTGGCTCAGCTGGGCCCTGCTCCTTGCCCAGACGCCGAAATAAGCCACCCATGGGCTTTTTCCTGGGGAAAAAAAAAAAGGGTTGTTTTGGTTTTTTCTTTCATCAAAGCAGCACCCAGGGCGGTGGGCTCTGATGCTCAGGAGGCCTTTGCCGGCAGCCCCCCTCCCTGCCTGGGTGAGTTCAGTCTGTATGTGGCACTGTGGTATAAGTGACCACTGTTGGGAAGCAAGGAGGAGGGGAAAAAAAAAAAAAAGGAAGAAAAAAAAAAAAGGCTTAAAATTTTGCGAGAGAAAACAATCCTCCTGCGGACAGCGGTAAATAAAATAACAGCAGTGGGGTGATTTGCAACCATGTAACGGGCTTTTGTCTAGGCCTATTTCTCTCTGCCTTGAGGGTTTCTGTGTTCCCTCTCTGCAGGATCCCAATGTTTCGCCCTCCGGCTACAAAGGCTGAGGGCTGCAGCCCCTCCCCCGGCTGCTCACCCCCAATCTGCCCATGCTGCGCCTCCCCTCCCGCAGCCCGCCGGGCTCGGCTGGGGTGCAGGGCTCTGCAATTTAGGGTTGCTGTAGCACCGGTTGAATTTTCAAGAGCGCTGGTCTAGGACTTGCCAGGTTTAAAAATAGCTTTTACTCATCTTTTTAACTCTTCCCCCTCACCCCCCCACCCCGAGTTTACGTTAAGCCTGTTGGGCATTTTGTTCCCTGTAGGAAAGTTGGAGGTATTTATAAGTCTAATTAGAGGCATTTATAAGAGTGATTAGTGTGAAGCATCAGCTGCTGGCAGCTCTGTGTGTGAGTGTGTGTGCTTGTGTGTTCACACATGGATGCCGCACTACAGTTTACAATTTGTTTCTGTGCCTGAAAGCTGATGGCAGGAGCGGGCACTGCCTGGCTCTGCTCAGCACCACACAGGATTGCAGCCCTGGGCATTGCCTGTCGTTTTGCACTGGTTGAGCTGCTGTATCTTCGTGCAGTGGTGTAGGAGCAAGTGCTGAGTTAAAAAAAAAAAAAATTAAAAAATTAAAAGGAAAAAAATAGGAAGAAAAAGGATGTATGCACTGTAAACTGCTGTTTGACTCAGGGACAGAGACTAACATGGCCCCCGTGGACCATGTTACCCATGGACTGCCTTTGCAATCCACCATCTCACAGGTGCAACCTTGTATATCCCTCCCTTCTTTTGCTGTTGTGCATTAACTCTGCATCCTCACCCTCCATGGATGTGTTTTTTTGTAACACTGATGTCCCTTGGAGGAGAGGTCTCACAGGATCTGTTTTGGGGAGCAAAACCAGCTGAAAGTGAACTCAAACATCGATGTGAGTTCTGGGGCTGGGTGAGCAGCTGTCCCAGAGCAAGTGAAGCTCGGGACCAGTCATGCCGCAGCCACATCATTCAACACTCCCCAGTGCTTCTGCAGAGCTTCAGTCCCTGACGATGGTGCCAGGCCCACTCTCATGCCTTCTTCTCTGGGTCCTGTTCACCTGCGTGGCACGGCAGGGAGATGGCTGGAAGCAGGGAGGGTGGCTGGTGCGGTGGAGGATGCTTCCAAAACAGCCAGGCTGTGAACCTCCATGCTGCCTGCCTCAAGTCACGCCACTAAGCAGGACCTGCTGCAAGTGTGGGGCAGCCCCATAGGTTGCTCCAGCTCTTCTGAGCACCCACCAAGCACCTCAGCCCACTGCAAAGGGCAACCCAGGAACCACAGCCCAACCACCAGCCTCATCACTGGGCTCTGGTGCTTGCACAAGCAAAACTGCATCTGAGAAGATGTTGAGTCATGTACAAATGCTCACAGGCACAGGACCTCAGCACCATCCACCTCTTAGGTCTACTGGGACAAGTGCTTGTGCCCTTGTGTCTCCTTTAAAGCAGGGACAGCCCCGCAGGTGCCTGCTGCCAGCTGGGAGCACTGGAGCAGGGCTGGCTGCCTGAGAAATGCAGTTGCATAAAACATCTTGAGGCAAATCCTACAAGTTCAGGTCCTCCTCAACCAGGAATTTATTTTTTCTAGTCATATAAACAGAATTAAAAGGTCAGTGCTGCCCCCACACGCTTGCAAAAGCTTTTGGTTGGAATGGCTTGAGAAAGATAGGAAGATATGTAGGGACTACTTTCATAAGATATTTGTTCTGCATAACTGTGGTCAGTGTCCTTGTCACAAAACAAACAAAAAAAATGTCCTTGATTTCTACTTTTAAAAAATCGAGAAAAATAGCCACAGATTTACCCACATCCATTTCACACCCGCGTTTAAAGCAGTTTGTGCAAAACTTGTTTGTAGTCCGGTTACACTAGCACACAGGGATGGTTTAGCTTGATTTTTTTAATTTTTTTTTTTAGGGAGACACTGATAACCTGACGGTCCCCAAAATCATCTACAAAACAATCTTCTTTTCATGTAGACCACCAGTGTCTAACCCGTGTAGCCCATATAATCCACAAGGTGAATTTTCTAAAGGCAGGCTTTTCCTTGCATTTTCTTTTTTTTTCTCTATGTCTGTACAGCTACAGAAAGTCCCATGCAAACTGAAAGGTGAAACACAAAGCAGAGGAGTTACAATGAGCTCACTTTACTCCAAGTAGTACCAAGTGACCATGTGAAGCAATGTACAAAAACCAAGCTATTTTTCTTTCTAGTCTTTTCAGCAACAGGGAGGTTAAGGTATCCTTCCTGGTAGGGGGTGAGACTCAAATGTCATGCTGAAGAATGACGATGTGCATATCCCTTTAAAAACTTTGAATAGAAACTAGTTTAAATTTGAATCTAAAAAGAAAAAGTGAGCTGGTTTCAAACCGGAACTGGCAAAAATGTTTCATGTAACAGCTCCAGCAGGAAAAAAATGCTTTCTTTTTAAATCTAAATGTTGCTTTTGATCATTTCAATGGCAAAAACTTAAAACACTGCTTTATTTTCTTAACACAGACTGTTCATTTCACTCCAGAACTACAACAGCAAGAGCCAAGACCCTGCGATGGTGTGGAGGTGCTGCTTGGAAATCCCCTGTATTTCTGGCTTAGTTTGACCCTGGGCAGAAACACCAGCCACCACAGCAACAAACTTGTTTCGAGAAAGCAATGTTTGCCCAAGACCACCCCCTGCGCGGAGGTGGGATGGTTCTGGCAGGACACGGGCTGGTGCAGGGCACCACCGATCTCAGTGACAGTGGGGGGTTTCACCAGCTCAGGTCTGCCCAACCCACCCCAGAGGATGCCCCTGGGGTCCCCACGGGGCTTTGGCAGGTGGCAGCCCCAGCCGTGTCCCCATGTCAAGCCAGGTCTGCAGGCTGAGCCAACAGAAAGCCATTCCCACACAGAATGATGGAAGGAGGCGTGGGAGGGTGCCATGAGAGATGAGGGGACAGGGAGGTGCAGGCAGGCAGGGATTGCAGAAACCCTCCATTACATCAAATTGGGCTCCCATGAAAGCTCAGCCTGGGCAGGAGGAAGAAACAAAGCTTCATCTTGGCCTCTAACACTGACCATGTCATTTGCTGAGCCCAATTTTTGTCCATGTACAAAATCCCCTTCCAGGGTCACAATATAGCAGTGTATGAAGTATCAGCCAGGTATCCTCTTTCTACAGGAAAAACTGTGTCTTATCTTTCAGAAGGATTTTTTTTTTTTCCATGCAAGAGGGTTCAGCTTTGAAATGAAGCTTGCAAAACTTTCTTTGTCCAATTCTATGCACATGTTTTTCCAGCCCATGAAGGAAACTTTGCCACAATAAATTTCATTCAGTCTTCATTTTAGTCTTTGCTGGAGACTCGTTTGAATGCATCCACTAAACAAACTACTCTTCTTGCCTGGTTTCTTTCAGCTTTAGATGTTCTGAATATGCAGTCTCCCAACTGGAATACTGGTTCCTCAGGGCTTTAGCAGAAAAAATAAATAAATAAAAATCCAAATTATTCAATAACTGAGACCAATAGTGGGGTCATAGCACAGATTGACTTGTCAGAACAATAGAACTTTTTGATCCCACTTTCCTTAGCCCTGTAACACCAGATCAGGTACCAAAATCATAACTAGAAATACGTAAATGCCATGAAAACACACAAAAACTAATATAAAAACAATTTAATGTTATCTGAACAGAAATTCTGTTTTTAGAAATAGAACAGTTACAAATGGCATCATTACTTTGTAAACACCTTCCCTCGAATGCCTTGAAACATCGATGCAGTTTTTAAACAGTTTCACAAAGAAAACAATGTAGAAAAAGACAAAATAGTTACAATGCATTTGAGAAAAGTCCTGAAATTAATTTTAAAAGGACATGACTTTATGATAAAAATACATCTAGAAGAATGGCATTTTTGGCTTCTTTACCAGTCCTCAAATTTTCCTAGCAGGAAAGCTGGATGGGCACTCTCTGTATCATCCCTCATTTTCAATTATTAGTTTGTTTGCCATTAAGTCATAGATGGGAAGTTACTTTGACTTTGTTATAAACAGACAGTGGGAGTTCTAGGAAAGGTACAATAAATACCAGAAGGAAAACGAGTGAGATGGTGTAAAATAGAGTCTGATCCTGCTAACCCCTGCTTCTCTGAGCAATCCTCTTTCTTTTCTACTTACTGTACAGTGTAAGAGCTTCAGGATTAAGTCAGATCTTGGAACCATAATTCCATTTATTTGGAGAGGCAAACGTGCCTTTTGTTCAACATACTCAACATTTCAACAATTTAAAAGGAGGTTGTCAAGCCTGTGAGCGTATTAAATTCATGTTTAGAAGAAACTTTGCGCACAGCTTCACACAGACCAGAGGACTGTGCAGAGCCATAAGGATGGGGTGGATCTCGGCAACTCCAGCACCCAGAGCCACCCCAGAGCTGCCCTCCTCAGCCCTGGTCACCATGTGTCCAGCAGCCAGATGAGAAAACACCCACCATGCTCACACACCTGGACGCACATGACACATGTGGATGCAATGCTGCCAGAGACCCTTCAGATGTTCAACACCTGCAAGAACTCCAAGGCCAACGATGCCTCCCGCTGCTGTGCAGCACCCCGAGAGCCTGGCTGGCCCCCACACAGCCCCTTTGCCACCAAAGTCACATCTGCTCCAAGTTGACAGTGGGAAAAGAGCTCTGGGCGTTTCCATATCACATCCCCGTCAGGAGGCTGGTGAGGAGCTGGCAGTGCTGCAGTGCGTTAGATTGGCTTGGGATGGGAAAGAGCAGCTCGGGAAAGAAGCAGCAGGCACCACACAAAACCAGTCTGCCATACACAAAGTTTATGTTAAGTCATCCCTCACTGAAACTTCCACTTGAAACCAAACATGCCAGCAACAGAACACACATGTATGTGCAGAGACACACACAGAGTTTGCTGTTTCATTTTATATAGCTTTTTTTTTTCTCTTGGATTATCTCCTGTAGATAGAAAAGACAAACCAGAACGCAATTTACTTCTCAGAACATTTTTCATAGAGCATTGCACAAGTTACCAACAAAAATCGTAAAAAAGCACCTCTAACCCTTTTTTACCTGTTTTGGTAAACGGCCAATTCTGAACATACTTTCTTGGCTTGCAAGCCTCTGGTCTGAGCTTTGTTGCATTTTAAAAATTGCATCAGATATTCAATTTCTCTGCAAGAAACAGTGAAATCATCCTTTAAGAGTCATTCGTAATTAAATAGCATCATATATAGTTCCCTGCAAAGTACTAAAAATATCCTGCTCTGATTAGCCTTTTTGGTTTTACATTTCATCCAGCTCAGGAGTGCTGCAATAAGTCAGCAGTTGTCATCCTTTCACAAATAACACACTTTCTAAAAGAAGAGTTTTTATAATAGTTTGGATTCAGCTAATGGATGACTACCATTGATTCATACATTCTTTTTCAAGCAAAACTGGGTTGAGGCATTAAATAACCCCCAAAAAAGTAATTTTTTTAGCCCCAAATTATTAGACTGCTTTTCTTAAAAGGGCACTAAGGCATATTTTGCCTCAGTTCAACATGAACCAATTCACTTCCCTCAATTTCAGCTGGTTAGACACGAAAATCTCAGGACTTACTCAGCTTTTTTCAGTGTCTCAAGTGTAAGAGAGTTGAATTACTCATGTTTACCTCTGTCAGACAACAGTTAGAATACAGCCCTTCTAGCAGAACACTATGAAAATAAAAAAGCAGTAACTGATTCCCAGAAAATTCATAAAACATCCTTTTCTAATAATTCATGGTATTCTTGTGGAGGCAGATTATTTACTATTTTTAGCTTTTCCCACTGTCTAGCTTGTCTAATTGCTCCTTGCGTGAGTGCTCTGGCCTGGGGGTTATTTTGGCAGCTCTAATTGCAAGGGGAAGGATTACATGGCTCTGCTGGTGCTGGAGATGGGGCTCAACCCTCAGAAAACATGCCCTCCCCTGATTTCATACCTACTCAGCACATTCACTCCATTTTCTGGTCTCATCTATAACCTCAAATGTTTTGCTGACAGCAGGTAGGTAACTGTTTCATGGTGTTTACTATCAGGGGAGCAGATCCGTCCAAGAAGTGCTCACTCTTGATAATTACTGTGGAATATATAACATCATTTCACATTAAATGCCCAAAGACCAGTGTTGGAGTTTTCCAATTACCTGAGGTGTTATCTTTGCCATTTTCTTTGAGAAGTTATGGACAGATTCCCATAAATTCCTCCTCGTTGCAGCTCGTGCTGGACATCCTGGAAACAGCAAGAAGTAGTGAGATCAGGCTCCAAGCTGGAAATAGGCACTGATGGAGACTTTTTATTATAAAAGTACCTACCTACATACATCTAAGTTTGGGGAAGGAATATCAAAATGGTAAATTACTTGGACTTTGTTAAAAATGCCCAGAATGCTACCATTGGAACTCATAGTGACAGGATGAGAAAACCATTTTGTGCCCAGATTTAGTTAACACCACTTTGTGGATGCATTCAAGGGCTCTTCAGGACATTTTTACCTCAACCCACTGGGTAACTTTACCAAGCAGCAACCTGGCAGAAGCACCTCTCATTTCAGAGCTTAAGGCTCTGGCAACTCACAGCACAGAGCTTCTCCCAGAGAGGAGAAAGATGGATCTCCTGCAGAAAAGTGGAAAGCCTCAAATCTGTGATTTTGCCTTGTCTACATAAACAGTACTTGCAGTTTGGGCCAAGCCTGAATTTGCTGTTAAAGTAGCTCTTGTCTATACAAATGTTAGGAGGCAGCCCAAGAACAGTCACAGCCTGGCACATCCCTGTGAAAAAGCAGTCACTGTCATCTGAAAGGGTACAGCAGTCCTCCAGAGCAGCATCTATCCAAAAATAATTCTGTTTTCTTGTGACAATACAAACTTTAGCAAAGGTGTGGTCTAAAAGAGCAGTTGTGCAACATGCAGTAATTCCAATTCCTGGTCTGAAATGTTCTATGGGCAGTTGGAGGGTCCAGGGTTGAGATCCTGAAGCACCAATATATTCACAGCTATGCAAGTATTAGGAACTACTGATGTCTCAGCACATGCAACATCTTACATTATATTTAGCAGATTTCATTGAAATCCACACCCCTAAAAGCAATTTCAATGGGAAAATATTATGACATAAATATATACAGGAATTTGTTTAAAATGGTAGAAATTAAGCCGAATAATTTTTCAGCTATTCCTGAGTTGAGGATTGTTTGGGGGTTTTATGCCTCTTGGGGGATACAAGTTTCTAAACATTCCACCAGGCTCTGAATCAGTAACACCACGGGAGATACTCTGATCCTCCTGCATGCCTCAGACACACATGGGTTTGCTCCACGTCCCGTGCTTGCTCTGCAGCCCATGTGATGCTTTGTTTACCCACTGCACAAGCAGATACGTGCCACAGCCATTCCCCTGTAGAACGACTTGTCTCTGAGTCCACCGCTCTCTTATGCCAGAGTCTGCAAACACTGAGCAGCCGATGCCTTCCCCTCCTCCCTGCTCAACTACCCTCTGTGTTTTTTGGTTCAAAGTGAAACTATCCCAGTCTTGGGGACCTCAAGAGAGCAGGACTCGGGAAATGCAGGGAGAGACACTGAGGGCACGAGCGTATTATCAGAAAGAATTTGAGTGCTCCCAGCAGCCCGGCAGCAAATTAGAAAGTTTTGGCTCCCAAGAATGAGTTGTGTTGTTTGTTCCTGCATACTGCAGCTGCTCGTCCCTCTCCCTCCCCACCCCCCGCCTTTGGGTGGTTTATTACACACAAGCTACTAATGAATGGGAGCCGCTGTTTTACAGTACACCACACTTACAGGACTTATCTCTAGGCCTACCACAGATTTGACTGATCAACAGCAGGGCACCACCATCATAATTCTTCCTAGAAACAGGAGGATAAAAAGGGGTTTGTTGGAGGTTGGCTGTGTCTGCAGAGAATCCTGCCTGCAGGGCCTGCTGATGCCATCGCGAGCTGCTATGGTCTTTGGCCTAATAAGGTACAGAAACAAAGATTGTTCACTTGTTCAAGAATACTAAAGTACCCAAGTGACGGAAAGTGGAGGCAACAGGGCACACATCCAAGTGGGATTAAGGCCACAAGTGCAACGTTACAGGACTGACTGGGTGGCAGAGGGAATATCTGCCTCTGAAAAAAAAATCCAGTTCAAACATAATTTATAACATGTCACTCACAGTCAGAGGTGCCTGTCATTAAGAGTTAAATGCTGCATTGTGCTCAACTTATTCAGATAAGAATTCTCTAAGCTGCTTATATGTTATCATAACTCATGAGTAACTAGAGTGTGGGCATGGGGGGGTGGAGAGACTCTCTGGGGCAGGATGGAACCCAGGCTGGGAGGCAGAAACACTGGAGCAGAGCTAGACTGCTGATACCTCAGTGTAGCATGCCCCAGTCTGCACACTCCAAGGACTCTGTGGTGACTCTCAGAGCCTGACAAGCCCATAATACTTGTCAAGGTCCAGGCTGTACTTGGACAGATGCATCTTTTTTACTTCTATGCACTTCTCCCAGCAAGGGAGCCAGGTAGTAATACTGAGATGATTTTATATGATGCAGTCAAGCTCTATTCAGCTGGACTCAAGGGACCAGCCAGAGAAGGTCTGGGTACAGTAAGGCAGTCTGCAGAGGGTGAATTCACCATGACTGGGAGACTTAAGCATTGGTGTTGAAGAAACAAAAAGTAACTAATGTTGTAGCCAAGTAAAAAGCCCTTAAGTTAACATTGCCCACTGAAGATGGGACTGAGAACCCAGTGGAGGTGCAGGGAAACAGATTCCTTGAGGACCATATTAAATGCCACTGACTGGCTTTGCAGTTTTGAAGCAATAGGATTGTTTTCTCTGACTTAGGGAAGCCCAGCAACAGATCCCACTGAAGTTCAAGAAGCCAGATCAGGCCCAATCCCATTAAACTTTACAGGCTTATTAGGGAAATTTTCCCCCACAATTTTCCTTCTACCTTCTTCTGGGTGTAGAGGGATAAACCTGGGTGGAATAAGGACAACTAATAGCCACAGAAGACTGTCCATTTTCACAGGTCTTTCTCTAGCAGCACAGCCGCTTAGGGCAAATAACCACTGTAATTCCCAGTTAGGAGCATTCTCTGGCGCAACTTGTTCAGAAAGCAGCAGTTTGTTTACTCGCTGGCTTGGACTGCTGGGTCACATTACACCTGCTGGAGCTGCTGGTAATGTGGGAGGCTGGTTTTAAACTAGCATTGTTGCTTTTATAAAGCCTTTAATGTCATAGGCTCTGTCTATGTTCAAGATCTCACCCATTAAGCCAAGGCTTAAGGGAGTTTGGGCTGAGACATCCCAGTCTCCCATTCCTTTGTCACTCAAGTCAATGACCACAACTTTGCTGCGGTAGGTGTGGGAGAAACATTTCAGTACCTGCTCTCCATGCTGAAACAGCCACCCCCACAGTTACTGATACAACCTTTTCCTGGCCTTTCCAACTGCATTTCTTAGTTACACTCTTACACCAGGATCCTGTGGTGTACCTGATCCTGAGTGCTCTGTCCGGTGGCAGAGGATGAGCTACAAACATGAGGACTCGGTGAGTCATGAAGGAAATATTAAGCAACAACCCCAGAAGGGCAGAGAGCAGTCTCTGCACAGCTTTGCCCTGGGTAGGAACAAGATAAAGGACATCAGAGTATTAGTGATGGATCTTCAACAGTTTCCATGCCCTCAAAGCCTGGTTCCTCAGACTGTTCTTGATGCCTCTTCATAGCTTTCAAATTTACTTCAGCCAAGGGAGAAAGAACTCTTGAACATTTCCCCTGCTTCCCTAAAGAACCATTTTGGTATGTTACCTGTGCCTGGTCTGGCTGAGGACCAAGGGTCTCCCATTTGTCCATATTTCTTTGGAAACACTTTAGAAAGTATTCAGTTTTCTAGGTATCAAGCTGCAATGCAAATGTCTTACCATCTACCACAGTGCTGCCTTCCAACAGGTTTGAAAGCCAACAGGTTAATCACAGTGACCTCTTGGTATCCAGAGGTGGTCACTGTGTATATGCCCACGGGATGCTGCAGGACGCTGTGGGCAGGGGTGCGGAGACTGCAGGGGCCTTGTTGTGTGTGAAGACATGATGCTGGAGCACACTGATGTCTCTGGCCTCTACTTCTCTCTCTGAAGCGTTACAGCCTTTCCAGCAGCCGATAACCACAAACCTCTGTCCTTACAGAGGAGGCAGTTCACTGTAGCCTACCGTGCAGCCCTAAAAGTGTGCATGTTTAAATACGTTGTCTGGATGCAGCCACATTTCAGCAAATAAAAGTTAAAAATAGATGTAACTGATCTGTGAAGACATGCTTTACCCAGCTCTGACTTCTGTTGGATACCTGAGTAGAGGAGGCTGGTAGATTAGCCATGCAGCTACAGAGACTGCAAAAGCTTGGAGAGAGAAAATAGTCCAGAACTTGCATTTTATAAAATTGAACCTTTTATGAAACTTACAGTACAGCTAACGACAAAGATTTCTTCAAATAAATATTTCCCTCTGATCTTTGTCACATGGGGTTTGTAGTATCTTGCCTGTATGAGAGAACCTGAAAATGTAAAAGACAATTTTTCAGCAAAAATGAAACTCACTGGCTTATCTTCACCATCTGCATGGAGTGTAAACAGAGAGAATAAATAAATAAATACTGAAAAATGCATTTGTTTTAAATATATGTGAACAAAGGATTTGACACATTTGCAGTATGTAATACTGTTTTTACCACATGATTTTAACCACCTGACACATTCAATTAAATACAGAAAACTCTCCAGGTTGTATTTGCATTCTGGAAGAGTGGCTACAAAAGAAAGTGTAAGTGCAGCAAATCATTCTGAAAATAAACTGATTTAAATAGAGTTTTCCCTGAAAGGCTACAGCATGACTGACTTTGTAATATTACTTGAAAAAGCAGCAAAGGTCTTATTTTTTCCCATAAAACAGACCCACTTTGAGAAGGACAGACTGACAGTTTGGTCTACGCTTCAAGAAATCACGAGAAAAAAATCACTTCCAAGAGTACAAAATTTTCAGTTAGGCCTCTTTTTTCTCCAATATTCAGTGAAATTCCTAATACAGTTCACAGCCTTTATAAAAAAAAAAAAAAGCATCAATAAACGATGGAAGAAAACTGAATCCCTTTTTCAGGCAGTGACACTGCCACTTTAACAGTTTCCCACTGTACTTGGGGTTAGTTGCCAGAGAAGCCTTGTTCAGCCTATTTGGGGGCCCCATGAAATGCTGCAAGCGTTACTGAAATGAGCACTTGTCTTTTGTTGTGCTGCATGCTAGCACCATACAGTGCTGAGCTGATAAATCCACTTTTTCTAACACAAGCATTTTTCAAACAAAACTACCATGAGACTGATGAGTAATGCCAGCTAGCCAAAAAAAAAAAAAAAAACCCCAACAAAAAGCCCACCCCCCACAATCACTGCTGACACTGACAGCTGTTAAATTCACATATTCACAAAACGAGATGGGTTACATAACTGGAAACTACAGGAGCAACTCACCAATGAGAGGAACTGCTAAGCAAGGTGTAACGGGGGCTCAGGAAGGAACAGGTCCCACATTTTGATGTGCACTGGCCCACTGATGCCCATGATGAAGCCGGGTGCTGCCTGGAGCACAAAGAGGTTGCAGGCACTCCAGACCCTGCACTCTCAGGCTGGTCGTAGTTTGTTCAGGGGTGATTTCTCCAGCAAAGAGAGAATGTGCTTGGAAAAAACCCCTATCAGCGCTGCTATGTACGTTATGAACACAAGGGTAATTTAAAAGCCCAAATGATGCTATATGCAAGGCATGAAGTAAAAGCCTGGCTCTAAAAGGCTTATTGGCAAATCAGCAGCAGCAGTGGAGAAGGTGGAGAGCATTAGGTAGAGTTAAGCTTGACAAAATCTAGGTAGCTTTTAATTTGCATCAGATCTTCCAGACATATAAAAGCACTTTGCAAAGTTGTTATTATTATTCTTATTTTATGGAGAAAGAGCTGAGCTCTAGAGAAGGTCTGTCATCTGGCCAAGGCAGGGCAGGAAGGCACTGGCAGAACACCACCCGATCACTCAATCACCAGATCACCTGCCTTTATTTCAGTATCTATTTCTAAATTGGTTTGAAAAACTTTGACAAAAGCATCTGACTCTGGAAGAGCCGTGGGGCAGAGGATGGAGGATAGGCAGCATTAAGGGCTTCTGAGAAATGACAGGCTGTGGAGCTGGTGTAACAGCGCAGAAGAAGGAGCAGTGCAGGGAAGATGTCAATGTCAGCAGAAGCTGCCAGACCCCCACATGTTGCTGAGATTGCCAGAAATGGGGTTCTGAAGGGGAATGAGCTGGAGATAAATCAAAGCAGAAAACAATGGATGTCTGTATGAACAGCAAGAAAAAAATCCTGTAATTAAACCACCACTAACCTCCAGATAAATTTTATACATCCAAAATAATCTATACTTCTGTTTTTTCTGCTATTGGCTGGATTCACTCTTGTTATATAGTAAGAGGATTTTAGTTGTTTTGGTTTTTTTTTAAATAAAAACCCTCATGAAAATACAACACATAGAAGCTTTTATAAGCAAGTATGTCTGTTCATCAAACAAGAACTGAACGTGAAATGACCAACTAGATGCATAAAGTTCCCCGTGCTTTAACGTGTTACCTGGAATAAACTAGGTTAATGGAAAATCAAGATGCACAGACAAATCAAGGAAAAAAAAAGAGACACAAAAATGAGTGTTTTGAGAATGATGTCACCTAAGCCAGTGTGTAGGTACAGTCTGCTGTGTAGGAGCACAGTGAAAGCATAAACAGAATACTAGATGTGCATTAAGCCACAAACTGGAATAGCTGTGAACAATGGCAAAGTCTGGTTGCTCTTGGAACCTTAATGTAAGGAAACATCCTTATAACAGATGAGACAATAACGGGTCTATAAATGACAGTCCCGTAGGCAGGGAAGGATTAAGAACTTCCTATAGCTCCTAAAGTATCAACCTATATTGTAACCTTTCCACAAAAGCTGCTGTAAATGCTTTCTCTGACTTAGTCCACCCAGAACAGGGAAAAGCATCAGAATTAGTTTGACTTTTCCTCTGCATGCCAGCCGTGCACACTCGAAGCAGAAAGGAGTAAAAGGAGAAGGAAACGCAGCACTTGTTCAGGACCTTCTGCCAGCACACCTCTAAGTCCCGACGCCCACTTGCCCTCCCAGCTTCCTCCAGAACATGCAGACCTTTGCCAGCCCTGATCCAGACTGTGGCAACGCCTTGCTTTCTACAGCAGTCCATCTCTGTGGAGAACTGGGAACGTGGTGTTTAGATACACGCCAACGCAAACCAGGATGAGACTTCAGTGTTCATTTATTACTTGTATTTTCTTCATTTTATTTTGAAGTGGGGTGTTTTTTTGTTGTTTTTCTTTTGCCTGCTTGCATGAGTAATTAAGTGCATTCATTTAACTGGGCATGTATTTAATTTTAAAACATTCTCAG
The DNA here is from genome assembly GCA_013401335.1 of Brachypteracias leptosomus. Taxonomy (NCBI): domain Eukaryota; kingdom Metazoa; phylum Chordata; class Aves; order Coraciiformes; family Brachypteraciidae; genus Brachypteracias; species Brachypteracias leptosomus. Next base: position 65,214 of record VYZX01021388.1, on the reverse strand, counting down.
AATGCCTTCTAATGCCTCATGGACCACAGGCTGAGGCGCATTCCTGTAAAGCAGGCATCCTCAGAGCTTGCAGGCTAGTAGATTACTCTCAGCTCTCAGATTTTCTTGCAGACTGCCACACACTCTTCTCATCAAAATTTTAATTGAAGACTATGAACATTATTATGTAACGCAGTTTCACAGACCACCTGCAGCAAACTTGCCAAGGCCTCATGGATTATCAGTGATCCATAGGAGGGAGGCTGGGAATCACCAGTACAGGGCCTTTGGTGATTCTGAATCATTCATCTCTGATACTGTATTAAACCCATTCATATATATCACTCCACTAAAACTGAAAGAGCCTGCACACCAGAAAATATTTCAAGGAATCAAAGGAATCTGAGTGAGCACCGAGCTAAGCTGAAGAAGACGAATAGTCCCAGCACAGCTACTGCTAACATATGCACCTCCAGGCACTCCGCATCCCAGGATATCGATGAACAACTGAACAGCACGAAGAGGTACAAAAGATGCAAGGCCAAGACCTGTTTCAAGTGACATTTGTAGATTTGCAGTTGATTATAAATTCAATAGGATCTACAGAAATCAATACTAATGAATCTGCAGCAAATCCAAGCTCTTGAAATCCCCTTGTTGTTCCCTGCGCCAATGATTCCTCATTCCAAGCCTGAGGTTTTGGGGCAAATCTGGGGCAATTTTGGTCGAAAATTTCCAGTGGAATAGTTGTATCATCTGTTTTAGAAGTGAGCCCCTGTTTGTCAGGCAGAACCAGTGCACTGTATGCTCACAGTATAAAGGAGACAGAAGTTTAAATAAAAGTTGCTAAAAATTCTGCAGATGCTTTTGAAGATATTGAAGATTCACCTTTCCAGCTGCTCACCACCATTCCTATTTTTAAATCTCTTTTTCTGAAAATCAAGCAAATATGTTGGTCCTTGCCAAGGGCTGTAGTCTGTCCTGCCAAGCTTACTCACACAAGGAACTCCCCTGAATCAACACGCTTGCTAATGTGAATAAATTGTTTTCAGCACAGTTCAGTTAAACAACAACAACAACAATTACTGTTCAAAGTGGAATTAAATAGAGTGTCACAATTGATATCTGCACATACAGGTCTGGGCCCTAAATTATTTTAGGACACAGACCTGTCCCCCTTATTCTCAGTGATTAAGCTCCTGGTCTTCAAATAATCCCACTGGCAGAGATTATGCCAACTCTATGAAAGGTAGGACCTTGGCCAACAGGCATTCATGGATTTTGGGGGACTTTCTGCAGAGCATGATGTTACTGCAAGTAAAAGCTAGAGACTCTTGCTGTTGTAAGCTATGGGAACTTCTCAGCAGTACGACAATTTTTAGCATGTAAAGCAGATCAGACTCTCATCCTGAACTGCATTTAATAGCCTCGTCTCTGGGCAGCCCCTCCAACCTCAGGGGAACTGCTCAACAGGTAAGTGATTGGGAAGAAGAAAGTCAGAGCCAGGCCCTCCCCTGCAAGGAACAAGAAGTGTTTGGGCAATATTCCAGCTGGGATAAGTTTGTGTAATTTTACTAAAGTTGGGAGCAAATATTAATGCCATTTTCTTCTTTCAGAGCAGTTTTTAAGTCACTTGAAGTCTGAGAGAATTTTCCACCTGGGAGACTGGACTTTGCTGCTTGGTGTAGTTCCACTTACTCATCTGATGACCACCAATTACTCATGTGAGCAATGCAACGCGCGGAGCTGAGGTTTTGCAGAAGCTGGAATAAAACACAAGAGCAAATCCACTTGCTTGGAAGGGATAACAAAGTCAGACCTCTGCAGCAACCTCCCCCTCTCCCACATAGTTTGTGGCTTAAAACCTTCAAGAAAAAAAATCATATTCTCTATAAATATGATCTTAGATGACCACAATTTTCTTCTACAAAAATACGTAAACAAATTTGTGGCTTGTCTATTCACATTACCAATCAGTAAAGGAACTAGCCTGTGAAACTCTCACACTTTCCTTCCACACTACTCTGAATGTTACTTAATTTCCTAGTTTAAAAATAAAATTAAATGGACTAAGAGCCTTTTGAATCTAAAAAGAATGCACATATTAGAGCGGTTACTGCCTAAAATAAACAACCTGCTTTAATAAGCAGCCTCCTAGTTTTCATAATATTAAAGAAAAAAACATGCTTCACAGACATCTAGTTTAACACATGTAAGTTTGTTTCATCTATAAGTTCAAAATCCAGAGACAGATAAAATATTAATTTGGTTTAAAATACATAAAGTGTAATTTTTTCGTATTTTAATACAATGAAATACTTCATAGAATGTTGTTAGGGAAGAAAAAAATAGTTGCCAGAAGAGTTTATTTAAGGAATGATGACTGCTAATAAAAACTTTCTCCTAACAACCATTTTTAAAACTGTTTTTTAATATGTTTTTAATGACCTCTACTCCTCATACCTACCTCCTTGCTTCCAAAACTGTTTGTACTGTCCCCAATAACACTCAGTGGAAAGCTGTCGTTCCTGGCTAAATCCTTACTTAGGTTGGATGCTATGCCTCCGTTAGACAGGGTCACAAGGTCACAATCGATTTTGGAGGCCACCTGGAGAGTCCAGGCCGTGAACTGACTCAAAAAATTTATATCAGAGCTGGAATGGTCCACCTCCCAGGGCTCAGCCTGCGCTAACACCCCAACCGCAGGATGGAGCCTGCCAGGCCCAGCGCAGGGAGAGGCCAGAGTTGTTGACCCCGTTAGCTGACCTCTTCAAACTTCAGGAGAATTTTTCTGGCAGTTACCACGGTGACTGGGCACTCCAAGCTTATCCTTCTTACTGGAAAAAAAAAAAAAAAGAAAAGGAAAAAGAAAAAAAAAATTAAGAAGAAAAAAAATGTTAAAATCTACCTTGTAGGGATGTTTATCAAGAATCAAGTATGTAAATGTTTTAATTGTTTGTTTTTCTCCTTGGGCTGCCCTGGCTCTAACTGGTACATCCAAAATGAACATCGAGAAAGCAGTTTGGCTAAAAACGTTTTAACTTCTGAAGAAGTAATGTTCAGGGGATTTAACGAGTAGCATTTCTGGTGTCTGCCTGTGATCGCAAATGACACACTAAGAGGTTTATTGTGAAATAATATTTATTTTTCTTTCTCTATCTTTCTCCAAACTATTACCATTCCTTATCAAATTCAGAACAAACTGAGTAAAGGCTCAGGGAAGGATTCCATGCTGCCTTCAGCTTTTTTCCTTTAAAAAAACTAGCTGCTTGGTGAAACATTAAGTATGCGGCAATACGTTGCTTTGGTCTCTTAAGAAGAGACTACATAACCCATTTAACGTACCATGAAATATTATTTAAGAGAAAAAAAAAAAAAGTTGTCAGACATCACTACTGTTGTTTTTTTCAGGCACTTTGAACACTAATCATTTCACACATAAAATTTACCAGGTAAGCAAGGTCTGGGGATGCTGACGGAAAACGCTTGAAGCACATCAAGGGATCAGAGAGCACGCTAAGTAAACAAGAAAACAAAGTGCACTCTTCATTTCTAAAACAGTAAGTGGAAAACTGGTGCATCTTCATTTCAGAGCAATCGCATATTATATATGAAGCTTTCATGTAAATTTTCCTCATGCTCCTGTACTTGAAATAGCATCTTGCGTAAGGGAGCACTGAAGAGTACACTGTGATATAGCTGGAAAAATCCCACTTAAGGGCTCCTGATGGCAAACTGTCAGTCAGAATTCCCTGTTTGTTATGAACTGCTCATTGCTGGAGCACAGCTAAACAGAGGTTTAATGATTGAAAGTTTAACGGCATTTTGTCTCACACATGGTTTTGAAGTATCTTCTGTTGTTTGAAGAGTTAAATATGAATATTCAAATTGCTGCTCAGACACTGTCTGCCTCCTCCTAGGCTTCTTCACTGGAAGTGCTGGGATGGCAGAGGGGACGGAGCTGCCTCTCGCAGGGGGAGATCCCGCAGATCCTATGGGTGAAAAAATAAAGTGGGAGATTTGGGTGTGAAAAGCTAAAAGCACATAACCGATCTTTTGCCCAGATTTATTTTTCACTTCTGTTGGAAGAATGAGGAAAAGGCAGCTTGTTTATTAGCCAACATTTTAAAAAGTGAATACAGGCATGGTAAAGGACTCTTTCTCCTTTCAAAAGTGGTTCAATTGCTTTGAAATATCATATGCTTCGATGCTAAGTAGGTACATAGACACATGATAATATTATTTAGCAATTTTGAATTAAACATGAAAATAATTTAAATTAAAAACACTTAAAGATTGTTTTCCTATTATTAGGGATGTGTTAGAAAAAGGCTAAGCCTCTCATTAAGAGATGAATTTTTTCATTTGTGTTTTTATTATGGCTATACAAGATAGTTTTATGTTTTCTTTTTTTTCTTTCTCTGCATGAAATAATGTAAATTGAAATAACCAGGTGACTGATTAATAGGCTAGTGGGAAGAAAGTGTTTGTTACATTTTGTTTTAATTTTTGGCATTCTTTTTGAACAATGCTGTATATATAAGCATATGCCTTTCAATTAGATAGCATGATTTATGAAGTCATGCTCAGGGCTAGCCAGGTTGTTGACTCAGATTAGAGCTATGATGCCAGCTCATTCCCTGGTGACAAACACTGACTGTCCTTCCCGCAGCCAGGCACCCCTGGCAGCCTTATGAAAAGACCTTGTGGTTGGCAGAGCACTGAGCAGGAAATGAGGTCCTCTCCGGTTTGGGACAGAGATGACTGGAGTTACAGAAAGCTGGAAAGCAGAATCAGCATCCCCTGAGTCACAGACTGTAAGCTCTGGGGGATCCTGCAGTTCCCAGCGTGCCCTGGCCCACCAGCACTGCATGGCCCGTGCACCCGCCAGCCTCCCACTGACTTCCCAGGGGAGCACCCTGCAAGCTGCGAGTCCATCGTGAGAAGAAGGGAATGATTTCACGTGGGAGAGGGGAAGTGAGGGGCACTGCCATCCCCCCATCCTCCCCACATCCCCCAGCCCGGTCCTGGTGCTCAGCACCCTCCCGAGGGAATGCCTTTTTCTCTCATCCCTACCAGAGAAATTTTGGCACGTCACATGGTGTTTTTCTAATGATATTACAACGAGGCATTTATCTTGGCCTATAGCTTGGGGATCTTTTGTGTGGCTCCCTCTCTTCTAGGAATTTCACATACAAATAACTGGAAAGCAGGAAATCTTTAAGACCTGGTGGGAAGTTCTATGCTATGTTTGCCTCTTAGCATAGACAACTGCAAACCACAGGGCATCTTGCCTTGTAGGTACTACAGCAACCCAGATACCTGCACCTGAAATAGGGGAACTCGCCTCCCTGTTTCAAAGACCTCTGAGCCAGCAAGTGAGCCCCTGAAAAGAGGTTAGAAACTCTTACCGAAATCATGGCGGACTCCCCAATGCTCTCCGTGTAACACTTTCAGCTTGAATTCCCTCAATGCAATTGAAACAATAATATTTAGACCATTTGGGGCTGAGATTATTGCTCTAATAAATTGTTATTTTATTGGTTCATTGTGCCAAATAAGCCCCCGATTGATTTTTCTCCTAATCAGCATGGAGAATGCATTCCACTGTAATTAAATCCCATGTAACTGGGCACTCTGTGTTCGCTTGTCTCTTAGCTTGCAGTGGTACGAGATACAGTACATCAAACGCTATACTGTACACGATAGGCACCCTGCCAGCCCGGGGAACGGTTGTGCTTGCTTGCCGTTAGTGTGCTTACAAAGGATATAGCTGGAGCACGTTTGGAGCAGCGTCCATCGCTTGGGAGACGTAGGAAAGTTATTAAAGGAGGAAGATGGACAGAGATAAGGTCTTTTCTCTCGAGGAAGGTTTGACCCCCTCTCTCTGAAAAGGCCGCGGGAGAAGCGGGGGCCCTGCAGGTCCCCCAGGCCCGGCAGGTCCCCGCGGCGGCTCCTCGCCCCGCCGCCCGTGGGTCTCGGCCTCGCGCATCCCCCGCCTCCGGAGCTCCGGCCGGGGCAGCCGGGTCCCCTTCGCCGGCGGGAGCGCAGCCGGGCTGCCAGGCGGGCAGTTTTGAAGAGTCGATCTTCATAATACAAATCCCCCGGCTTCGCCTCCCCGCCAGCGGCGCGAGCCAGCTTTTTAATTGAATCCCGGGGATTTGGCCGCTGCCGAAAGCCCCGGTTCGGGC
>VYZX01021388.1:46773-58962 GCA_013401335.1 Brachypteracias leptosomus | reverse complement strand
GGGGGGGGGCAGCTGGCAGGGCCGCGGCCGGTTTCTGGCTGCTCCCGCCTCTCTCCCGGGCAGCGCTTTAGGGGGAGCTCAGGCCGGATCCTGCCCATTCTATACGTTAATGCTCTTTTCTCTCCGGCTGCAGGGAAGCAGGCCAGCGGATAATTACCCCTCACTGCAATCCGCAGAGCTGGCCTAATCCGAAAGCTCAAGTGCCCGTAAGTAAAACTTCAGGAAAAGTTATTGAAACTGACAAATACAGGGTGACAAATAATCAATAAAAGCCCAGTCCCACATCCTTTATTGTTTCCAGGCACTAACAGCAAGTAATGAAACCTCGGCGAGGACAAGGGGAGGAAGCAGCAGGGACCGGGAGCTGGGCTGGCTCCTGAAAAGCCCCCAGTTAAAGAAGCCAAGAGAGGGGCCCGGCAGCGTAAGGGGACCGGTCCCGTCCCCATGTGAGGGAGGAAAATGACCCCTCCCCTTCCTCAGACCCTCCCGGACGCTGGGCCGGGGAACTCCGTCTGGGCGAGCCCGAGAGGCGCCGGCCCCGAACCGGGAGCTGCTGCCCGGCCCCGGAGCCCGGCTGCCTCCCTGCAGCAGCCGGCAGCCTCGGCCCACGCACCTATTTTGTGCACTCGCTCAAAACCCCAAGCGCTGCGATCTTCTTTCTAAAATATAGAACATATCTGGACACCAAAGGCGCTGCTTCTAATTAGCATTTCGGCCCTGTATTTTCCGCGCCGCAGTTTCTAAAGTTTCAGCGAAGGACGCTGGGCAAGATAAATCCGTGCTGTCGTTTCTCTCCCTTTCTGTCTCTCCGAATTAAGTTCTGATCTATCAGTTTAAACACTGGCCAGAAAGTTGATTCACTTTCTGTTAGGATTTCGGGTTGAACTGGGGGCTCCTCCAGTGTCTTTAAGCTTTTGAGCTGTGTAAATGAACTGCAGTGTCACATAATCGATAGGGAAAACTCAGCTGTCACAGATCCGAAAGCAGCCTCCTGCCACAGCAATAACGTGATTTGGCATTTCAAAGTTTGGAAACGTGCTGTTTGCGCGTCCGGGGCTCAGGGAGGAAGAGCTGAGCAGAGGGACGGGGACGATGCGCTGGGGCGGGCGGGCAGGACTGGGGGGGTCGGAGGAGCCGGAGCCCCTAGCCCCGGTGCCCCGCACTGCGACACCCGCTGCCGCTCCGCCGCCGCTCCCTCCCTCCCCGACACACGCTGCGAAAGTTGTTTCCCAACTTTGGCGTTTGGGGAGGGTTGACCCAGAACAAATCTCAGTGTCTCGGTGGCCTTTCCAAAGCGACCGTGCCCCCCCGCCCCGAGCCTGCGGGACGTGCCCATCTGGAGCACGCACCGTGAGAGCAACTGTGCCGCGTACAGCCACAGCGGCCATCAGTCACTAAAAGCCACACGCTTCAGTGGGCCGGGGATAAAACGAAGTCCTGGTGACGCCTGGTTAAACCACTGACCCTCTTGTGAGGGCTGAAAAAGAGGGGAAGACGACGCCCTCTCGGCAAATCCAACTTTGGGAGGGCTTCGCGCCGGGCTGTGCAGGGGCGATTCCCGCAGAGGCTGTGCCACCTCCGCAGATCTGGAAGAGCCGTGGGCTCAGCTCAGCTGTTTCGGGGTGCCCCGGGGTGGGGGGGGGGTCGGGAGACCCCCGGGTCCCTGGGCCACAGGGCGAGGAGAAGGTGCGGTGGGAGCCGCAGCCGCCCGCGCAGGCACAGATTTCCTACCGAAACGTTTATTTTTGTATCGGCTTGGGTGGAAAAATCAACCTGTGGGCAGGGCGTGCCGAGTTGCGGGGTAATCGCTGGTCTCGCCCCCCTGTCCCTCTGCACGCCCCGATTTATCTGTACAGAGAGGCACACGCGCAAGAAAACCACTTACGCAGCATGTTCAGATGCTTTCTGGAAGGGGAGGGTTCTGGCTTCAAATTAGGAAGATCTCTCAGATGAACGATAAATTTCTCTTTGGTCAGGCTGTGGTGTTTGATCATATCTTTGTGTTTGTGCCCCCACCACAAAAAGACCCGTAGGCTGAATCAAGAATAGGATTTCAGATAGTTNTGTAATGAGGCTGAGTTTATACACTTATATAATTTAGAGGTTTCGCTGTAGCTGTAAAATGACAATTGGTACATGTGTAGTGCAAAAGAGCTGAAATCCCATCCAGGGACCAAGTTGGTTATTTCTGAAGGAGCTGTCATTTTCAGGAAGGGGGACACAATGAGGAGGCCAGAAGCGATGGAGCTCTGATCTCCACCAAGGAGAGATAACCACCTGATTAAAATAAGCCTCTTGTTCCCTCGTTACTCGATCATCGTGTGAACTTACCTTATTTACAATTATAGGCAATGAGTGAGTGGCCCAGATTGCAATACACCTATAGCTTTGGGTTTAGCCCTCCCTTTGTTATCAAGACCATCTCTTGGACAGATTTCTGAACCACTCATAACATGGGAGCACAGGAACACTCTTAAGGACATTCAAGAGCCATATATGCGAGCACAGCATGTACATCTCCCCACTGGGAACCGAGCAAGGGGCTGTGACTAGCAGAACCTGCCTGTTGAAACCAGGATATTTACACTACTCAGACACGTGTGAGCACCACCAGAAAGCAAAGGGGCATTGCATTGCATGAAATACTGTTTTGTACTTGACATCTGACATTTGCTCATTTTCCAGGTGAATCCAGTCATGGGTGGGTGTTGGAGGACACTCTCCTTTTGGGTCACTCTGGAGGCCGAGCGTGGACCAATGCATCGGACAACAATGAACATCTCTGATGAGATTTAATGCACTTTGTTCTCCGTTTTAATATTAAATGGCACAGTGTTTGCCAGATTATTATCCCACTATTGCTTGTGCATTTGTCTCTTATGTCTAGTGTCTGTCATTACACAAAGCGTTCTGAAGAGCTAATTTCAAAAGACAGAAAGTCTACACTTACTATAAAAGTCATTAAATTAACATGACAAGCATAAAGTTCCTAGGTTATAATTTGGTTATAGATCTGAAATCTTCCCTGCTTTCTCTCTCCACTTGAAGGATGGAGGCTGCAGCAAGGCACTGACTCGAAGTTAGGACAATTGAGCTGCAGAGTGCTCGGTGGAGGAAGAGCAAAGAGATGCAGGCTCCATCACCACCTTTTTGGCAGTGCAGCAGGTGACAGGAAAGATCTTTGCTTTCCCCTCACGTCTCCCAGCAGCCAAAGAAGAGTGTGCTCAGATGGTCTTCTACTACAACAGGTGGGAACAAAACAAAAAAAACCCCAACCAAAAATCTCGATGCATTTCTCATCGATTAAAATGTTGCTTGAATAGCAGGAAACACTCTTGCCTTTTACATCCCACTAAGATGGGAAGATGCGTTATAAAAGCAGCCATTGGCTGTTTGCACTAAAGCTGCAACGCATCCCATTTATTTTAATCGCTCCTTCATTTCGGAAGAAAGCTGGGGAGAGGAGGTGAAAAGCTACTTCTTCCAGCTCCGTGGTTGCCTGTAGTGGCCTGGGGGCCAGCTGGGACCCCCTGGGGGTGCCCGGACAGCGAGAGCTCAGGACTCTGCCCGGCGGGGCAGCCTCTCCCTGACGTGTTGCATTTCGACGACGAGAACATTAGAGAAGAGACGGGGCATTCAAACGCGGTGCTCGCAGAAGAGGCTGCCCGGGTAGCTATTTAGGCTAAAAATCTGCTGTCAACTTTTTTTTTTTTTTTTCCGCCAGGATCAGCAAGGTGCGTTTCTGTGGGCTGATTTGTTTGCTTTTAACCAAGCACGCTGCGAATTGTGGAAGCTTTCCATTTACCTTTTCTTCTTTAGGCGTTTTAATTATCATCACTGACCTGTTGGGCATACCTACAGTATCAATGTCCCTTTTACATCGCTGCCTTTCCTTTCTCTGCATGTTTCTGCTATTTAACACTTGCTACCTTTGCCATTAGAGTCCTAGAGTGACCCCCATGGGTATCTTTGAAAGAAAGACCCTCTACATTCCAGCACTGCCTCCTTACCCAAGTAATAGCAAAGGGACCATTCAGACACACGGACCACACTGAAGCATTAATTAGGCTGATGAAATCCATAGAAATGTATGGATTCAGCATAATCGAGTTTCTTCTGCTGACTATAGTTAAGGAATACGTGAGCAGCTGGGAGAATAGAAAGTACTGTTAGGGTGAAGTCATGCATGTAATTGAGTATATTTAACATAACCATTTTAATGATCGGTGATTAAAAGTGCATCTACTTAAATTGTATACCTCTGCAATTTGTCCATATCAACTTTAGAGCACACACAAAGAAAAGGTCGTCATATAAATTTATAAACAAGATCCCTTCCCGGCTACACATGACTCGAGCCGGAGTGATAACTCGGCAGCGGCGAGGGGGGAAAAGGCCTTTAGCGGGAAAACAGCTATACCAGTGCGATATTAATTAATCACTGGTTTGGCCCCCTTTCTCTCCTATGCAGTCACAGTATTAGAAGTACATAATAAGTGAGTTTTCTTTTCATCCGTAATTATTTATAACAATTAGATCACTCAGGGGAAAAAAAATCTCTGGGTTTCTTTCCCATATTAAAGGAGTACCTTCTCCCTCGCTTGACAATGTTGTGTGTATATATATATTTTAATAAAATGGAGCGGGTTTTCCGCAGAAACTTTGCCGGACACCCAACAAAGAAACGATAAAGGTTTAAACTTCTCCCCTCCCTGAACTTCTACGCGGAGAGGTCAAGGACTGGAAAGACGGATGATGTATGGGGGAGACGGAGCTGATGGGCACGGCCGGGTCTCCTCGCAGGAGAGCTCCGCAGAATGGGAAATTAGCAGTCGAAATCTGCTAGTGGGGACTAGAACCCACAAAGCCCACGCGTTGGGAAGGCTGAGTGTCTCTCTCGTCTATTCAATCTGCCCAGGCTGGTTGCAGCGAATAAATAGAGTCATTGTGGAGCCCATACACAAACCGACCCAACTCCCTCCCCCATCCCTTCTCGCCCTCCCCCCGTCCCTTTATGCTTAAACGCACACAAATCTGCAACCCCTTTGCACTAAGAGGAATCCAAACTTTTCTTCCCTTTACTGTACGACGCCTGTGGGAAAGGTTTATTCACACATATGGAATATGTACTTATGGCAGGGAGACGGGGGTTCACGCTGGGTAAAGGGAAAACAGGGGCCTGCCAGGGGCAGGACCCATTTTGCCCTCTCCCCGCCGGGCAGGCAAGCATCCCTCTCCCCGTCGAAGATAACGGTTCAAAGTAGCCAGATACATTAAACAGCCGCAAAATGGGCGGAGGGGGGTGGGGGGGAAGGTTCACTTAAGTTTCTGGTTGAAAACTGAAATGGTGCTGTCCCCCCCTCTCCCAGCACCGCTGCAAGGTGAAATCCATTTGGGGCCAGCCCTGCCAGGCGGCCCGGGCGGCAGCTCCGCGCCCGGGGAAGTTACTCCGTGCAAGAGAATTTGCAGCCTTGAAAGCATATTTTTCTTCCAGCTATGGTGGCACTTAAATGATAATGTAGGCAATGAAACTGGGGAGATTTATATCTTTTGGAAAGTAGGACGAGCCAGATGGTAATAGCGTCATTAACAAACAAACTTAGGATCTGCAAGTGAAGCTTGAAATTGGGAAAGAGATCTGGAGAACAAAAGGAGCTGCTGTTGAGGGCGGGAGGGGTGGGGGGGAGAAGAGAAAGAGTCCCTCTTCTGCCGGCCAAATCTAAGAGCACATTCTGGAGGGGCTGCTCCTGCCCAGCGCTAGATAATAAACGACGGCTTTTTTCCTCCCCTGTTGTGACTGAGAAAGGACAGAGAAAACTTTTGCAATAGGCAAATGTGGCATTTATTTATGTGTAACCCTTTGTAGTCTCAAGAGTCCCAAATGGGCCTTTAATTCAAATCCCTAGTTTGATATGGAGGGGTCGCTTCTCCCAAGTTTATTTTAGAGAAACAAAGCTCTGCTTGTGGAAGTTGAAGGGCCAAAAGTTCTGTAATTATTTTTCTGAATTAATAGTAACGAATAAATATTAAAGGTTAAACGTTATTTGCGGAGAGAGTGGAAACATCTGCAGGATTTATTGCGTCCTCTCGTCTGGTCTTTTTTTTTTTTTTTCTCCCCAAAAAACTCTCACTGTTTGCTAGAAGGCACCGACAGAGCAGCGGACGGAGGTCCCTGCTTCCCCGCCGATCCTCCCACCCTCCAACCGGGATTCTCCTCTGTATCACCCTTCGGGTTTGCTCTCTAAACCCACGCCGGGGGGGCTGTCTCGATGGCCATAGGAAAGGCCTTCAGCACAGATTTACCCAGCAGAGAGTCCATAAACACCAGAGAGCAGCCAGCTCCAGGGCTTCAGCAGGAGGGATGGGGTGTTTGCTTCCTAAATTTTAACTAGGATGATCCCAAAAGCAATAGAAATGTTTGGAGGTCTTTAGAAGATCCCCGTATCTCCCTTCCAAAGTAAAGTTGGTGGTTACTAGATGATTAATGATTTAAAAGATGCCTGTTAACAGCCCCAAGTTGAGAGACATGGACCCACGCTCTAAAGTAAAAATCTAACGTGATTTTTTTTAAATGCGCTGGAGATCTTTAAAAGCCCCGAGGACTTACCCTTAAGGCATTATTCAAAGAAAAAAAAAACTGAGACTGGCGGTTCGTCACAGGCAATTGTAAAGGGTTTCAAAGGACCGATCAAACGAGTTGGAGAGTAATCTACATTAAAGTCCGGATGGCAGTGTTACAACATGCACCTGCAGGGTATTTGCTATCCGTGCCCCTTACAGAGCTACAAATCACCATTAAAGAAAGCTGCTTAAGCTTCCTCCTCGCTTCTAGAAAGACTTACTCGGGCTCCTTCACTTTGATATTTATACATCTTGTTATTGATAAGTGTGGGGCTGTTCAGCGCTCCCTTCCCCCTCCCGCACTGTCCCCGGGCACTTTTGCACAGCTCCCACTCCCCCACCCCCCCCGCGCACGGCTCCAGGCGGGGGTTCAGGGAGCCCGGCCCCACGAAAGACGCGCGTGGGCGTGGGGTTCCTCCCTCCCCTCTCCGCAGAAACCTGCGAGGTGCAGGAGGCCGGGAGAAGTTTTATTTTATTTTATTTCCCTGTTCCCACTCCCTCCCCAAGCCGATGCGGCTCTCCCGGGCGGGCGCTGTCACCGGGGAGACCGGGGCAGCCCAGGCCGCATCGGCACGCTGGATGTCCCGTAGGATTTTCTCACAGTTGCGGGAGGCGCAGACATGGAAATGAGCTCATTAGGGGGGGGAGTGGCAGCCGCCCAGGCCTCCCCCGCCTCCAGCCCGGCCCGGCCCGCTGCAGCCCGGGGCTCCGGGAGGGCTCTCCCTCCTGCTGATGGTTTTTGGGGGAAGTTTGGCGGCAGTTTCATCCATCGCTGCGCTGAGCCCCGGAGCGGGCGCGGTTAACCCTTGGCACGCCGCTGGGCTGGAGCTGCCGGCCGGGATTGCCCCGGCCACCCCCGCTCCCCCCTGCACAGCCTCCTCGCCCCGAGCTCCCAAGGGCAGCACCCAGCGTGCGCGGTGCTCCCCCCGCCTGATGATGTCAGCAGGGAAAAGTAAAGTTGCAAAACAAGCAAATAAGCTGGGAAAGGTAGAACTAAAAAAAAAAAAGTCAAGATTTTCCACCCACTCGAGGAGAAAAAGGTCAATAGGGATTCATCAACCGCTTCCCACTGCTGCAGGCAGGGCTGGCAACCCCAGGTCACTGAACTGAGATTTCTGTTGCGGGGAATTTCAGTGACCGGGGCTGTGTTCTCAAGACTTTCCTCGAGTGGGTTCTTGCAAGCCCACCTCGTCGCAGGTGTAAGGCTGGTGCCCCCGGTTTTTGGGGCGGCAGGGCCCCGTGGACGGCCCGGCTGACCGGGCAGGGAGCCGGGGGCCCGGGGAGCCCCAAGGCACAGCATCGGGACCCGCATCGCTGTGGGCCAGCCGCTCCTGCCCCGGGCAGCTGTGGGAGCACCCCGGGGGGAGCAGAAAGGGACTTCGCCGCGCTTGCTGCAGGAAAGGATTTAGCTAGTTTGTGTCAATTTAAAAAAAAAAAAAAAAAGCCACAAAAGGAAGGGAAAGTATCCCGAATTTGATGCATCTGCCTCATCTATTGACACCCCTGGTGAGACCGGCTGGTACACAACACCCTAACCCCCCCGCCGGCAGGGCCCCCAGCGCGCATCAAAGCGCGCATTGTTGGGACTTGGGGCGAGCGGGCAGGACGGGCAGAGGCTCGGCAGCGCTGCCAGCCCCCTCCGACAAAGTTTGCCAAATCAGCTCCTCTCCGTGGAACTGCCCTCGGGGGGGTCGGCGGTGGAGGAGAGGAGCGGGATCCGCCGGCCCGACCGGCTCATCTCGAGCAGGTCGCCTCAAGCGCAAGGGGGAACCCGGGGAGCGTCCAAAGCGCGGGGACCTCCGCAGAGCAGCGCGCAGCAAAGGGCCGGGTATCGGGCTGGGAGAGCGGTTCCGCGCTCCCTCCCCCCGCCAGAAGTCACTTAACTTCTCCTTCGGAGCCATCCCGGGGGGATACCTGACTCCGCAGCCGTTCCCCCTCCCCCCGGTCAGGCCCATTACTGATGCCACGGCGGAACCGAGAGAGTTTGGGTCAGTTGGGCCGGATAAGCAGGGGTCGGACAAGCAGGACCCCCCCGTACCCCCAGGGCAGCAGGTAGCACACAGGGGGGCTCTGCCAGGGGTCCGGCCGGCCGCCCCCCCTGGGACTGGCAGGCTCTGGCACCTTCCCTGCCACATAACGGCGTGTGCAACTAGCAGTCGCCTCCAAACTGTTGCAAAACAACCCCCCGGCACGTTTACAGGGCTGGCAAGAAGGTGACGAACCGCAGCGCCGAGAGCCCAAATCCCCCCGGACCCCCCCTCCTCCCCAGCCTGCAGCTGATAGGGGGGCCCGAGGCGAGGAGCGGGCGAGGGGCGAACGCGCCTTGGGCCAAGCACTAATTTGGTGTGTACGCTTAAGCCTGCCATCTGAAGTGCTGTATAGCAACGAGGGGAAAGGGGTGTATTTGCGACTGGAAGATTTAGGTTGTTGCTAGGATGTGAGAACAAAAAATCTTCAATAAGTCGGGGAGGGGGGAGGACGGGGCAGTGGGGGAGGAAGGGGGGTTACAAGGTTTGTCACAGGGAAAAGTGCAGACATCTGCTGGAACTTCCATATCTAAGCTGTTCATTTACAGGAGCCAACTTCTGAAATCTCCACAATTAGATCTGCATTGTTCTTTCTCAACAACACTGCCTAGAAAGAAAAGGTCTTCTCTGTCGGGGCCAATCCAACGAAGCGTTTGACGTTATTAAATAATAAAGCGATTGTGATTTACATTGTTGTTCAGAAAAAGGGCCAATTATCCACTGTTATGTTGCCATAAAGATCATATTAACTCGAATTAGTAATCAAACAATATGCTAGCGTTAAAAGTATAGAGAGGACAACGCGACTGGTGTTGTTGCATCCTCACTTTTCCTTGTAAAATCAGAAGCATAAATACACTTGAAAGAGGCGCAGAAACTTCATCTTCAACGGGAAAAAAGTGAGAGAGGTACCAGCGTTTGTGATTAATGGTCCCCTGTGTTGATTGTTTTCAATTAAATCAAAGTCATTCAAATCTCATATTGATTTTTCTGTTTACAAATTAATTCTTCTTTCGAATATCACAGGAAACGTTCCACAACGCTCCGCGAATCGGGGAGATTTTTTTTTTGTTGATGTAAGGTTGGGTTTGGGATTGGGATTTTGGGGCGCTTTTTGTTTTGGCTTAGGTTTGGTTTTGGGTTGGTTGGGGTTTTTTTCAGAGTAATGTTTTTAAAAAGCGCTTGAGTTCAATCCAAAGACGAGCTTTACCGCCACCAAACGCAAACCCAGCCGCATCCTTGCACTCCAGCAAATTTCCTCTGCCATAATCAAATAATTATTTTTATTAAAGCAGTTATTAGGTTTATAACTCATTTGCCACTTAAATTTGTGCAACCAACCAAGGCGATCTAAATAGGTTTGAGTTGCCCCTTGGGTCCGGGATGTAAGCGGTAAGAAGGAGGATTAATTATGGGTGTGTGCAGCAATAGGACACAAAGGCTATCAAGTAGCGCGGGGGAAGCAAAGTGGGATCTCGGGCGCGGGGAGCAGCGGCGGGTCGCGCCTCCTTCTCCCGGGCGGTGCCGGGCACCCTGCGCACACCCCGCCCGGGGGGGGGGACGGGGCACCCCCAGCCAAAGCACCGGCTTCCCTTCTTTTATTATTAAGCCCGAACGGGGCGAAGGTTGGCGCTGGGAAAGCTCCAACTTGTTGGCAGTAAATAAGGCGCTGTCAGGTGATGATGCTCCGACGTGTTTGAAACACCCCGAAAACAAAGTGTAAACGATCTGTATTTTTCAAGCAGGCGCATCGATATGATCTCTGCTCTCCTATGTAGACAAGATCCGTTCTTTTGTGGTCGGGATGACAAGATCTGACCCCTGGAAACCTGCTCCAGGCACTCACCGGCATCTGACTGTTATTTCTAATGTCATTTATTGCCAACACGTTTTGCTATCAGATGCAGGGTGGGGGGAGGGAGTTTACTCGGAGCTCAGGTAATAACTGGTTAGCTGTCAGCTTCTCCCGTTTAGCAGCATTCAGGCAAAGAATGGCTTTGCCAAACTGTTCCAGGAGCTGATGCTATTTGTTACCACGATTAGGGGAAAAAAAGAACTTTCACAGTAACATGGGTTTTTATAAGCAAACGCCGAGCAATTTTCCTCAGCGCAATGCATCATCAAGTATATCCAAAAGAGCTTAATCCACTTCTTGTAGAAGAGGTGCAAGAAGAATCAGCAAGAGCTGCTCCGGGATGCCATGAAAATCCCGGCTCATTGGCTTGGCCGCGATAGGACGAGGCACATTAAATACGAGGCGGAGAGGGACAGAATCAATCAGCCCCCTTGGCTGAGGAGTGAACCCTCTCTCTGGAAATAATTTCGAATAAAACTTGAGTAACCAAGTGTAACCATCTAGCTTCCTCTGAGCAGATCGCCGAGAGAAGGAAAAAAAAAAAAAGAAAAAGAAAAAAAAAAAGTGACGGAAATAAGCCAAGAAAAGCCAATCTGGGCCAAATTAATAGGAGCGCAAAGTTTTTATCCATGTATAAGGATAATATATTAAGCCAAAAAGGAGACAGGTTATCTCTAAACAGGATTATTATGCGTTCGTGTATAGGATTAGACCATTTCATCCATTTAAAAACAGTGTCTCTCCTCCTCCCCACACCATTTTATTATATATATTAAAAAAGAAAAAAAAAACTTTCCCCGGTAGAAGCACTTGGAAAACGCATTTATTAATTTGAGAGCTGTTTTTTTTTTCCTCCCAATCAAATTCAACTGATGGCCCTCTGAATGAGCCGTCTTGTAAGGAAATGGGCCATTTTTTAAAACCTGTGATCAAAACAGACCTGTCTTCAGAGAGAGCACAGCAGATTTAAATGTTGGTCAAAAGGAGTCACAACTGTTCATTAAAAGCAAACCCTAACTAGTGCTAATGTATAGCCATTTTGTGAGCTCGGGACTGTGGAAAGAGGCGAAAAAAGTCTGAGAGTGTGAGCTGATGCCGTGCTGGCTGGCAGTGTGTGGTCTATTGTAGGGAATGTGCTTTTTCCACTGAACAGAGAGCCCCCCTCTTTTATTCCCCAGCTCGACTGCACCTGCACTGGATCAGGGAGCTACTGCCATTCACCACATCAACAGAGAAGACATCTCTGACAGCACTCAATTCATTACATTTCTTCCTGCTTTTCAAACCAACACACAAGGAAAAAAAAAAAAAAAGAGTATTGCCAATCAGTGCCGGGGGGGCAGGGAAGAAAAATCTTACAATACTTTATATTCGCCACTCATTTTGGATTTCATTAGTCAGAAAACTCACTTCGCAGCCAGCTACAACTTTTCTTTCTTCCTTTCTTCCTTTCTGTGCTTAGGGGGCTGCTGGAAGCAGGGCTGGGGCGAGTGCCATCTCCCTCCCTGCTCCGGGCCCCCCCAGAACAGAGCGAGGGGCCGGGGGTGGGTGTCCCCAGCAGAAAGAGCTACAAGTTTATTCATAATTCATGGTACCAGGGCAGCCTGCTCTCGGGAGACGAGGAGAAAGAAACGGCCAAAGAGACCAAAGTGTCCTTAAGCATTTGGGGGGGGACGGGGGACAGCA
>VYZX01021388.1:12217-26704 GCA_013401335.1 Brachypteracias leptosomus | reverse complement strand
GCATCGCTCGGAGCAGTGAGATGGCTTAATGCCTGCTGCCGAGTGGGATGCGCGCTGCGCAGCTGGGAGCTGTCCCCTGCTCCGCGGCTCACCCCACGGGGGGAACGCCGAAATAATGGCCCCTTCTGAAACAGCCCGGGGCGGCTGGGGAGTGCCCCGGCTCCACTCCCCCGGGTCGTGTGCTCCGGGAGAGAGAGGCAGGCAGGGCAGAGGCAGTCTGTGGACGGGGAGCGCTTCTGCCCCGCGGTACGGTCGCGATCAGCTACCGCGCAATTTCAGCCGAGCCCAAACCCGCGCACGAGTCCCCGAGGTTAAGGCTGTGGAGCTCATAGCGGCGGGTCGTAGGTGGGAGCTACATTTCCAGATCATTTTAAAGGTCACGGGGGAGGAGGGGGGAAAAACTGTGAATGTCAAAGTTGTGCTGCAGCTACTTACATGTCGGTGCCAGAGCAGGGTGGTGGCTAGTTAGCGGTTTGATTGGCAGCTTAAAGCGAAAGTCCGCGCGGACTCCTGAGCCCGGCTCAGCCCTGGGGGTCTGAACACTTTTCACCGGACAGAAGCAGTTGAAGGAAGCTCGCACGTCCCCTTCTTCTCCTCTCCTCCTCCATCCAGGACAGAGAATGAATCCATTTCGGTTTTTCTTCCCCCGGCTCTCCTTCCGTTTGCCTACACATCCTCCAAGTCCTAGCCCTAGCTTTTAACTGCAGTCCCTGAAACAAGAGGGGAAAAAAATCGTTTATGGCTTAAAAAATCCAAATGGCTGATTTTGTGTGTGTTATAAGAATGCACCCACAACAACAAAAAAGTCACTTCTCTGTCCCCCACCGTACAGCAGAAGAATAATAAAAAAGCTTTATATTTTTGCAGTGGGTATTCAAAGATAATTTGATGCCATTGTTTCTGCTACAGATGGTTCTTTTTAATACAATAACACTGCTCTTTGTGCATACTACACACAATAAAAATCGAAAGCGTTCTCCTGAATAACCATTTTGTTCTCGCTTGTATACAGGCCAACAAAAGCTGCCGTGAGGTAATGGGTTCTGTTTATTGAAGCCATAGAATAGAGGTTTGATAAAGATTTTTGTATATGGGGGGGGGGGGGGGGAGAGAGAGAGAGAGAAATTAAAATAAAGACCTCGCAAGGTCGAGCTGATCTCTGCGTATTTATTACCACTGAAATATTTTATCAATATATTTCTTTGAGTTGCAGCTGCAGGGTTCCCTCTTCCCCTCCCCCCGAGCCCCATCCCTAATCAGCCCAAACATCTGTTTCTTTGAATTTAGGGAGATCTGTAGTCGTAGCCAGACCTAAAAATCTACACTTTAGGAGCGAGAGGGGCAAACCAGCTCAGAGGCGAAGGCAGCGGGCGATGGAGAGGCGAGGCTGAGGAGCCCCGGCTGTGCAGTATGTGCGCCTATCTTTGTGTGCGTTGTTTTGCAATCTGCTGTCCACGCACACACAAAGGCGCAAACGGGTGCTAACGGCCACCGGGATTAGCCTACGGGATTTCCCGGCGTGCGGACAGGCGGTGTGTTCCTGCGCTGCAGCACCCTCCGCGGCGCGCAGTTCCCGCGCAGCGCGGCTGTTGCGCGGCGCGGCCGCCCGCAAAGTTCCTCAGCCCCTCCGGAGCCTTCCCCGCAAACGGGGCTCCTGCTTTGCCCCCTCCGCGGCCCGCGGAGCGCACCGAGGAGCCGCGACCGGGAGTCAGAGAGCATCGAGGGCGCCCCTGGCTCTCGCAGAGTTCTTGTGCGTCGCGAACTTTCCGCTAAGTAATGAATAAATTAGCACCGCTGAAGGGGGAAATAAATAGCAGAGGGAAACGCCAAGACCCGCAGCTATTTATGTCTTGGAAATTGTTTCACAGGTCAAGAGTTGTCCGCCCGAAAGTCTCCCCGTTACCTAGTTTTGGATCTGGTTACGACTGTAGCAACTCGAAGAGAGCCCCAAAGCAAAAGAAAGTGCTTAGACAATAGGGCTCTGCGGGAAAGTTGTTAGTCAGTGACTGTGTTTGTCTACCTTTCTATAGGAATTAATGCCACAGTTCTCTGTGCCTCTGTAGCCTGGACTGACAGTAATCCACCTCTGTGACTTCTGCCCTTTGTGTTTTCACAAAACTCGGCTCACTTGTAGCACGACAACAGCACGGAATAATGACTTTAACCTTCAAACATTCTTTAATTAGCTTTTTCAGCAAACTAAAAGATGCTCAAATGAGCCCTTTGACAAAAACTGACCCGCGCCTTCAAATTCTACTTTCACTTTTGGGACTAAGACGTTATTGGTTCACAACTCGTCTGAAGTCATCTAATAAGGGATTATTTAGGAACTATTACCCACACGCCAATTAAAGCCTCTCCGATGAAATTCGGCAGACAAAGATAAGCATCAAAACGGAAAATTAAACTATTTGCACATGGCTTGTTTTTCAACAACCCATTTTCCATCTCAGGATAAACATCTTCGCGCCAGCTCACTCCGCCGGAGCGGGGAGGGTGCGGGGGAGCCTCGCCGGGGCGGCGGCGGCCGCGAACCCGTCCCCGCCGGTAGCGCCCGGCCAGCCCGCCTGGCCCCGCACGCCTCCGCACAGGGGGGCTGCGCCTCTAGGGGACGGGGGAAGCTTTTCTTTCCAGATTTAACGCCAAGAGAAGGCTCGCAGTGCGGGCGGCAGGGCTCACCTCCACGCATATAGTTCAAGCAATCTCCTGTCATTTTGCAATAGCCTTTAATATGTAAAGGGCGGGGGGGAAAGTGACATAAAAGATCCAAACATGCCAAAGTTCAGGAAATCGTGCAAGAACTTTCCTAAACCGGTAAGATTCGTGAAGAAAGTACCGCTTCTCCTGAGAGGTATTTTATTTCTCAGAGCAGTGAAGGAAAAGGATTAGTAGGAAATGCGCATTTTGCTACCTACGGTGGTTCTTTGGGTTAAATGGAAGCCAGGCTCTGTACAGTTTAATACCGACTTATCAAGGAAAGATGATTTTTTTTCTTTCCAGACAAAACATCCCGATGGCTCAGAAATTTTACACCATTCTTAACTGCTGTATACAAGTCTTGGAGAGAGTTTCCAGTCAAATTACAGCAGCATCCTACGGCAAGCTGACAAAGAGATTCCAGGAATGCCACGCATCTAGGAGGGAAATACGAATCCCTCTTTTTAGCCTGAAGCACGAAATTGGCTTAAAGCTCATTTTGCAGATAACCAGAAACGAAATCATCAGTGCGTGGAGCGGGGTGGCTGCAACTTCCTAACGCTCTGCAGCAATTTCTAAGACTTTCTGAAGAGGGGGAAAAAAAAAAAAGTGAACCACAGGTTGGAAAGGCTTCACGAGAAACTCGCATTTCAAGATGCATTTTTCGCCCTGGTCCGCGGAGGGCTGGGCTCCCACCCGGGCATCGTCACCCTTAAGTCTCTGTGCCAAGACCCGACCCCACGGGGTGGAAAAAGGGATGTCCTATATTTTGGCTTTCACAATTTATTTTAGACTCAGAAAAGACCTATCTACACCCAGGTGCATAGATAAATAACGGATCACGCCAAAAATTGTGAAATATATCTGTATCTCTATTGCACATCCAAACAGAAAATCCCAGTACGGCGCTTGCCAGACACGCTCTCCCGTGGAGGGCTGAGCGCAGATGCCTGACCCACAGCTGCGCCCAGAAATCAATCCTGAATTTTGGGGCTCCTACCCAAGGACTGCCCCTGCTTTAAAGGCGAGAGGCAGAGCCAGGCTGCGGCTGGCGTTCCTCGCCCCCAGGCAGCGTTGCTGCCCTTGCCGTGCCCGCCCGGCGCTGGCAATCCCCGACACCCTCTGCCCGGCCCCGCGCTGTCCGCCCCGGGGCTCTGCTCCCGCCCCGGAGTTAATCTGCCCCGGAGGAATTCAAATTAACGCAAAGCGGGACGAGCCCTTGTTTCGCGTTCTGGCTCGCTGACAAGAGGGTTAAAGTTTAATACCAGCGGGCTGCCCCGAGTCACCGCCTGCCCACGGCTGCCGAGCCGAGCGGGGGCGGGCAGGGCGGCTCCGGGGGTGTCCCGCCGCACAGCCCTGGAGGCGGGGGAGAACCGGGAGAGCCCGAGCGGCCCCTCTCCGGGCAGCGCGGGGAGGGGCTGCGCCCGCGTCCCGCTCCATGAGAGGACGGGGCAGGGGGAGCTGGGGAGCGAGGCCAGTGCCGCTCACTCGCCACCCCGCCTTTCCCCCGGGGGAAAGGGCTGCTCAAACGACCACTTCCAGAAGTTCTTATTCTCTTGTTTTTATTTAAACAACGTCCAGGCTTTTCTAACCAAAAAGCTACGGGTGAGACCTGTGGTTTGCCCGCACGGATGGAATCCAGTCCTCAGAGAGGCTGGACAACCTTCCCATCACCGTACAGTCTTGAAAGAACATTCGTGGCACGGCGACAGCAGGGTTTTTTCCGTTGTCCCCCCCCCCCCCCCCCGGGATATGACGATAAAAAATCCAGTTACTTAACAGCAAAGAACCTGTAGTTTACAAGAGCGGCTCTTGAGGAGCTGCAGGTTTGTGTAGCGGGCAGGCCTTTCACTGTTAGAGATGTATGTAAGAACTTCAGATGTGCCTCCCAAAATCGGAGATTTTTCAACTGCTAAGTTTTGGGTGGTTTTTTTCACGATTGCTATGAGAGAATCGAGACCTGTCCATTTATTACCTCAACATTTACTGCAATATTTTTGCTGTCAATTGCTATAGGTAGTCAAATATACTTTTACTGAAAGATGACTGCATGGTATAGGATAAATTTCTCCTAGGAAGCAGAAAGTATAGCACCAGTAATGGCCTGTAAGTATTTTGTCCAAATATCTCTGGCACTGGACACTTTCATATACTCAGTTCTTCAGAGGGCAACTTTCTTTGGAACTGGACTTTTTTTACATACTAAAGATGAATTTATTAAATAAGTGGAACCTCTTTGTAATAACTACTAAATCCCTGCAGACGTTATGTCTGCATTACAAATATATAGATTGTGAAAATGTTTTGGCAAATAACAACAGTAATTAAAAAAATAGGCAACGTGCATACTTGTGTATACACTGTATGTCTCATACCCATGCACATCTATACACTATCTATATGAGAGCATTCAGCCTAGTGCCTGGTTCCTAGGTGGCATGTAATACTGCACATTTATAGGAGTCAGAGACTCCCTTCACACGTACTTCCACACACACAAATGGAGTTTGCATGTGTTGTTACATCTTAAATGATGTGAGAAACATAATTTTGAATGCTAAATTTGGAATATATTACCACCCAGCAAAGTGACAATCCACAACCTACACACAGGTTATTTCTCAAAACTTATGTTTTCATTATACATTTATTGCTGCTGTCAACAGACTGGAACTGGAAGGGAGAGCACCAATCTTGGCAGGAGGCTCCCAGTGAAATCCAGAGAGCATTTCACTGGCAATATTCTGCCTGGCACTTTCTTAATCATCACTCACTTAAGACATAGAGTGAATTTGAGGAGGTTAGTTTTTTTCTCTGCGGTATCTGTATAGTTTCAAGTAGTCTACCATCACCACCTCATCACAGTAACATCTGCTGATCCCTATGACCCACAAGTGACTTAGTGACTTTATAAGATAAGTTCACTTTATCTGGAAACATCCAGACTTAGATAGACCTTCACTATATTTGCCTCCTATTACTCTTGTTTTTCTCCAAAACCTGTTTTCACTCTACCCATTACAGAACCCAAGATAACAATCAGAGTCCATAGTGGGCCACAACACATTGTGCTCAACACTTTTTCCTCCCAACAACATAAGCCCTAAGCAGGAATCCCTTGGCATGTTTTGAAACCCTCCATCAGTATTTCAGAGTAGCAATTCCAAGACTTCTGACAGGTCAAGAAATCCAGGTTATTTGGAAGAACATTAATAAATGAGGATATGCAGAAAAGGGGGATAGCTATTTGCATCAGGAAAAGGGCAAAAACCTCATACTGTAGCTGGCACCGAATTAGAAAGTATACAACGGATTAGATATTAACCACTTCTATCAAATCCAAAGCCCAGGAACCTAGGGGGAGGGAAGTGCGTAAGAGCAGACGCTTAGAAGGTAAAACACCCCAATTAACCTCATTATCTGTTACAAAACTGTACTATTAATATTCTGGGTTTTTCAAATCACTGTTGTTGTTGTTGCAGAGAATCTGTTGACTACAGCATGTATTTTGCTGTAGTCTCCCAAATCAGCATTACCCTTCTTAAGGTCAGGGGAATGTATCTTAAAACATTCATATATTTAAAAAATATGTATTGTTATTTTAATAGGCACTGTGGATAGTTTAATTTGTATCTGTATTAAATTAAACATATGGTGAACAGGGTATAATAGATTTTCTATAATTTAGCTGCCAATGTGGCAACAGAAGCCAGTTACTCTCACCAGCAGACTTGTCAGTGGTTTGTTTACTAGCTTATTTGAATTAAAATAAAGCTTCGCTTCTGCTGACTGCACATCATTATCTATGAGACCATAATCCTGCTAGCAAATCCTATATCTTCCAGAACTGGCTCTTTTGTTTGGGATTACTGAGAGCTTAGCCTATAACAAAGAGGAATAAGGCATCCCTCTCATCCTCGTAATTAAGTGTGGGGAGTAATTTAGAAACAAACCCAGAAAGATGTACAATTTAGAGTTCTGCTTCTATACAGGATTGGGGAACAGAAGAGGCCAAACACTGATTATATTAGCACAATGTTTAAACTATTAAACTACTGTACAACAGGAATCTAGCTTTTAAAAAGAAATGGCAACTATCAATAAAGTACTAAGTTGCTTTGCAGTAGAAACATTTTTTGCTTATCTAAAGGTATGTTGGAAAATTTGGGTGGAGCTTAAAGACCGAAGATGATTTTAAATCTCAGTTTTTCTACATATACACACTACATGCATCTACATTTGAAATAAAAGAGCATAATTTAATACATTAAACTTGATTTGTATTTTAAAGCATCCCTTAAATGATTTAACTATTTTGGAATAAGAATATTCTCTAGGAATAGGAATAACTCTGGCAGCTGAACATGCTTAAGTGCTATATTTTAATACCACCAAGATTTATATTGTCCTTTGGGAAAGTAGTTTGAAGTTGTCAGCATTTTACAGCCACCTTAGAAGTGATCATAGAATTCAGGAAGAGAATAAAGAATATTTTAACATAGATATTCTGAGGTCAGTTGAACGTACATCAGCAATCTTTTGACTCTGTGCTCTGGAGGTATCCATGTCATCCCTTTCTCTTTCTCCTCAAAACAACAGTTATATTATATACAAGTTGTAGAAATTAATAACTAGGTCACAAAAAATAGAAGTCTCAGGAGTATACAGATACACAATATCTTTTTGCAGAGGGCTAATAAGGACAGGGGTTGATTTATAAAAGTCTTCGACATTAATTGTCACAAATGGGAATTCTGAGGACCTCTGTGAAACCAAACAAGGCCCTAGTGAATTATAAAGCAGGTCCTTAGACTTTAAAAAATTTAGGCAAAGTGACAGTTCAGAACATCTGTTAGCCTTCTGTCTGAGTATAAACTGGATGTCATGGAGTGCACAGCTGTAGGCATTTTCTGCCTCTTTTTGCCAACATCTGTCACAGCATCACAGTAATATAGGTAATTATCAACACCTCATATAAACTGGTTGCTATTTTAATTTCTGAATAAGTAAAATTAGCATTATACCCTTTTGCAAAAAAAAAAAAAATCCAGAAAGGGAAGAATATACATTCCCTTTTAAAGCTGAATGACAGATCTGATCATTTTAAGAGAGCTGAAATTCAGAAAAAATCTCTACTACAAATAAGGTCCTTAGGATAACATAAAAAGACTTAGGTGAGAACAAGTTTAAATATTTTCTCTTTCTCTCTTCGTCTCTTAAAAAAGACATCTGAGTCTCATCTGTCATAAGCAAAGAAGATCAGTAGCAAGAAAAGATAGGAAACCGTTAATCATCTATGGTTTTTTCCATGAACAAGCAGCTGTCAAATGATGTATGTTTTACACAGTAACAAAGCCAAGGGCTCATCAGTACCAAGCAATTTTACTGTCAGCTGGTCATCCTTCTTCTCAACATCTGCAGTAAGAAAAAGAGATCACCTTGTAGTGATGCACAGGAGCTCGACCTCACCAGTTGATGATAAAGTGAGAGAGGTAATAACCCACAGGACTTCCAGAAATAAAAACATGTTCCAGGGGTCTCCCAACAACTGAACAGAAAGGGGTACGTGGGGACAAGATGCTCCAAGCAAACAGGCCTTCAAGCCAACTTTTCAGGACCACATTTGGTCCTTTTACACATCAAGAGATAGAAACCACCTCACAGTCCTGAAGATCATCTACCTGATTGCAGACAGCACAGAGAAGATTTCCGAAAGTGACCAGGTATTTTTGTTTCCTCAACTTTGGAGGCCTAGGTGAAACACTTTATAAGAGCATGATTTGCAGAAGGCAGTTGCTTATCACTTTGTGATCACCAGGCCCCTATGAGATACTGTTAGCTGAAAACCAAAATCATCATCCACCTTTGGTAACAGCAGTCTATGTGGTGGTTGTCGTAATGAGAGAGATTTTGTCAGTGCTCTACACGGTCTTTGAGAGCACAGGATAAAGAATGGTAGAACAACAAAGCAATGCTGTCATGCAAGAGCAGTGGAGACCATGTCAGTCTGAACTTGCAAGTATGAGCCTAGTAACAGAAAATAATCAAGTGGCAATGAGTTTTACAATATTACATGGAAGCAACGATCATATCCAGCTCATACTTATTTTGCTTTCCCCACAAAAAGAATAGCACCTTTGCTAGAAGTTAATGTTCCAACATGGAAAACCTGAAAAAGTGCTGTTAGCTCTTTTTATAAAGGAGGCATATGGAACAAAGTGGTCACTAATATGCTATTTTTAGTGTCTGAACTACAGTCCAGAAGATAATACCCAATTACTTGATATAGTGCTCTATACACTGTCTGAACAACAATAGTGGACTGAGAAGCAAGAGGAAGCACCAGAATATGGTTTTGAAGTCATTCAGATTTCATGTATTTTATTTTCTTCTAAAAATAAAGGCTTTGAAAAGAGGTGCAGTGTTGTCCAGGCCGAAGGAGGGGGGGCAGAAAAGAGTTGAAAGGGAGATGAGAGCAGATGGAGGTTGAGAAAGAAGAGAGAGAGACCTTGACTACAGGAAAGGATAGCTAGGGCACAGATAGCTAGAAATCTAGAGAAAAGAAAGAGAAAATGCATCTGGGGTGCACAGTCAGAGAAAGGCATCCACGTAGCTGTAAGCCTGTCGTGTCTGTTCCTGTAAGAAAGACCACAGTTGGGACAATCTATGTAGTTGAGGACAATACAGATTTTACTAATTCTACTGTTTCCCCTAGTTTCCACTCTGCTGGACTGTGAACTGTGGTGGCGGAGCTGCAGATGCAAAGTTTTTTTCATAGCCTCTGCTAGCACTGCAGTAATTTTACTGAGGACACGGAGGACAACTCTGCGCTAGTACAGTTTGAGACTGATCCAGCAGTTTTGGAAGGAGATGGACAGAAATCTTAGTGTCCTACTTTCTTAATTTCCCCTTTTCTGTTTCTGACTTCCCGTTCAGCATTTGTTACATGCCCCCTTCTCTCTTCTCCTCATGAACAGTCAAAATTAGCTGAAATTGTGGACCTACTCCGTGCAGTTTGAGGTCCACCATTCTAACAAAGACAATTCAGTGACAAGGATCATTTCTACTGTGGTCCTAAGCCACTTGTGAGATGTTTGTAGGTCTGGACTGTTTCTTTTAAGAACTCCATCCCTCCACTGAACAATTACCACTCTAGCTTTTCTTGACTACTGTAACTCTGTATTCCAGTGGATGCTAAGCAGACTTTGCCAAATTACAAGCTGCAGGATAAATACTTTCCTCCTACTTTTGGTTTCAACGTTAAGATTCTTAAACATTTTAACACTGGCAAATAAAACTATCTTACTTATTCCCATCACCCTACTACCTAAATGCATTGCTCGAATGCCAAAGAGTATGTGAGCTATTGCAGATCACATAATAGATGCCTACACATTCACTATACCAGTAATATTTATTATTGAAACAGAATGTTTTGTAAAGAGCTCTGAGATACCTAGGCCATAAAAAGTGTGATATAAAACAAAATGCTATTCAGTTCAATAGATGTCTGATAAGAAAAGAACCCTAAAATTTGAACAGTTCCCTCCTCCCCTTAATCAGCCCTAACAATGGTACCCCAGTCTCAGTGCTCCTGCATGCAGCAATATCTGTCTTTTAAAAGAGGAATAGGAACGTGCCGCTAACAGAGAGTGCTCATTGGTAGAACATTGTTAGGTGTTTTATAATTGATAGTTTTCAGCATCAGCACAAAGGTAAGGGCTTTAGCCTTGAATACTACCCACTAACAATATACCCACATACAGAAAACTAGTGCTAAATGTATTTATTAAAATAAACGCTTTAAAATAGTCTGCTTTTCATACAAAGTAATTATCTTACACTATGTGTAAAAGGTACTTTTGTAATCAATGGTATACAACCAGCTTCAGATACAACCACACACATACCCCATTACACACAGTAATGCTCATCAGATTGCATGGGACTGAATCATTTCATTATGTTATGTAGCTTAATTCTTCAATTCCTGTAGCTTCAGCTGGAATTCATCCAGATCAGCCCTGTTTTCTATGATGAAATCAAAATACTTCAAGGCCACAACCACCGAATAATACAATCAACTCTAAACATAGAATAAGGTATTTCATACTTTTTAGAGGCTCATAGTTCCTGTTTTAATAGTGCCAGGGCAACAGGGATTTTTTTTTTCCTTCCTTTTTTTTTTTTTTCTTTTGGCACTTCTAGCCTATTAATTACCAAAAGACAAGAGAAATATGTTGTGCGTATGAGTGAATTTTGTAGCAGTCAAAATAGACAGTAGCAGCCAGCTGGAGAATTTTAAATGCTCTAAATTTTCACAAGTCCTTCCTAAGAAGTTAATCACTAACAAGCTAATGCATTGTGGTTTTTTTATACATTGGATAGACCTGCACAGTCAAGAGATAAAAGAGAAAATAAAGAGCAGGAAAAAAAAAATAGTAACAGGTCATGATTTTTCCACTGAACCAGACCAAAATAATCTCCCTAGTAGAATTAGGTGAGTAATCATAAGGGTAAAATGTTTTAATTACTAAAAATGGTTATTTTCATTTGGTTATCTGTAGAATCCTATCATCTCTTTTAATTAATTCATTTGCAAATATTTGGATGACCATCAATTTATTCATAAAAATGTTTGAGAGTTGCAGGCTATGCAAATTCTGTTGCTAATTAGTTAATGGCTACATTCACCCTGTCAATGGCTGATGATCAAATACTTGCGCTTGTAATTCTTACACCTACAAACACTTTTTCATATAATACACCAGAATGTTTCTGTACTTGTGTAGAGTGGACAGCACTGATCTTGAGTGGCTTTTTCACCCCAGGATCAGTGTTTCCATGGCGAGTCCTGTGGGGATCTATCTTGTTTTTTCTTATCCACAGTAGGCATTTAGCGATAACAAAATAGTTAGTGAAGAGGTATGTTCTACGCTATTTTCAATAAGATGATGATAGTCAATATTACAGTCCAGACCCACAAAGGCACTGGGAATTCAAAGAGCCTCAGGCTCCTCAATACATTCGTCCATATGTATCTCTCAAGTATTTGATTTGTTCTTTTAAGTGTTACACCTTGTGGGGACAGCGACACGTGACCAAAGATCTCTGGACAAGATTGAAACGATGCTGGTTGATCATCAAATGAAAGTGATATGACTTCTTTGGTTTTATCCACCATTTATAATGCACATGCATAACGTGGGGCTGTTGCTGGCCCTTGCTGCTGTTGGGTGCATAGTGACAGTGTTCAGAGCAATTTTTTACCATCCAGAGAAGCATAAGGGAACTGTGCTGTTAATTCTATTTTTAAAGTAATTGAGATTCCCTTAAAAACCTGTCACAACACTACTCATAATTCCATAGAAGACTAATTTAGCCCCAGTGTTATAAGACCCTAGGAGCCTGTCCAGCTTAACGCTTATAAATAATTCCACAGAAAAAAATCACTTATGTGAACTTAAACACACTGATAACTGCTGGACTGGAGCCTTAGTGAGTCAATTTGTATTGTTAGTACTGCTCCTCCAGTGCCAAATGCCCAAAATGTGTCTTCTTGTATCCTTTTTTTACATTTATGCATGCTAATAATCTAATCTCACATACTAAATATCATGATATCTTTTAGGATGTTCCAATTATGTGAAAAAAAATCCAAGTGAAAAGTCCTTTGCAACATACATCCTCTCCTCATCCTATTGCTGTTAAAATGTTCAATTTCAGAGGACCTAGTATAATTTNCTTTGCTAAATCACTCTCTCTTCCCACTATAAAATAGGACAGAAATGGGAGTGCTCTACTGGAGAGAGTGAGTAACTATTTATTTCCAATATGCATAAGCCACGTTAGCAGTTTCTGGACTGTAACCAGACTTCGCAAGTACCTTCCATGGACATCAGAAAAAGCTAAGAACTTCATAGGTGTTTGTTAGTATGTGTGATTGCAAATTCACACAGCACGCTTACAAGACCTGATTACATGAAATCTGAAATCATAAGAATGGTTGCACTACAGTTGCTTCTAANCCCCCCCCCCCCATTTGTTATATTTCCATTACAACTCTGGAAAAAGATGTACTTCAGTGGATGATAATCAAGACTATGCTGTTCAATAGATGAAGTAGCTGTTCTACATTTCAGAATGACTAAATTAAGTCCTACTAAAAAAGTAAAAGTTACATTTCTTNGCTATTTCCCTACTCTGTTCACCCAACGTCCAGCAACTTGAAGTTCAGGAACTTTCTGAGTCTAAGATAGTTTTAAATAGGATTTTAATAATTTTTTTCCCTTTATTTTCCTTTATTTATTTATTTTTTAAATAATCATGTACATGTTATAAAAATTCTGTAACAATGACTATCATAGCTGTATTATGGGCGACGCGAAATACCACGTCTCTGTTTTCTTTTTTAATCTCCTGCTTAATCATCTTCTTTGCTGCTCTCATTCTTTGCTCTGGCTGTTGCTGATTCAGCATAGGACGTTACTGTAACTACCTTTTCTCAGCTACTTCCCATCAGAGGTTCCCATTCCAACACAACCACACATATATTCAGTTTGTTAAAATTACCTGGTTTATCCTGAAAATGTTTACAAGCAATTTTTGTTTGTTTTTCGTGTCTGAAGCACATTGATGGAACACATACAGTGAGGCTAGCAAGTATGAAGCTGCCATAAATGTTGATGGAGAAGGAAAAAAAAGGACAAGTAATAGGTACAAGGAGTAGTTGGTAACTTTTCACTCAGATCAGCAGCATACTCCTGGCATGAGCAGCTGCACATTCACATGCATGTTCTCATGACTGTAGGAGTCCCAGAGTCACTGTGTCATTGTGTCTGTATGTCTGCTATGCCAACAAGTGGAAATTCTCATGGAAACCCATTGGGATGGAAAAAGTAGCCTATAAGTGGTTCTCTGCTGCTTGCTGGCCAGAAGGAGCACAAAAAACCTGGCCACAGCCTGGCAGGAAGGGTATGACGTGACTGGTCCTCCATGGATCATCTTTTGTCATTTCTTACAAGTAAATGGAAACTGCTCAACTGTCGTGGCCTCTGCTTTTGCTCCAAAAGAGAAGTTTCTGCCCCTTTATTTTTTTCTCTTTTTAATAGGAGGATTTTATTTGCAGGATTAGCTTCATAGAGTGTAGCTACTTGCTAGCCAAAAATGGTAAAAAAATTTCATTTACTTGCCATTAGAAAGAAATAGTTGATCTGCCTTTAATAAACAAGGATATAGAAACATGCAATGGAATCCTCAATTGTGTTGCAGGTAACCATATCATCCAGCTACTGCTTCCTTCCTGTTATTTTGTGGTTTGTTTTTTTTTTCCTATCAAAAGTTTAAACAGAGGAACTGCAACATTTATTTTAGCTGTTAGATAGAGCAGTTTCCACTGGACTTGTCAGAGAACCTAATGTTCCCATCAGTGGACTGAATGGCCTTAACTCTAAGAACGTCACTGAAAGCTCTCTGCCTAGGGCACAGAGTATTGCAGGAGCTGCTCTGCAAATTCTTAGATCCTTGTGCCAAATTACACAAAGCTTGCTGAGCCTATGGGTATATCATGTTATCCATCTTTGGTTCATATCTATTCAAACCTTTGGGAACAGGGGAGAAGAACTGCTTTCATTTCTGAGTAACGCAGTGTCTGGCTTGGATTTCACTTTTATTTGTGGCTGGTCATTCTTTTCGTCATTTGGGTTTTGAGATGAGAAGATGTTGCGGGATTTATACTTTGCCAGTAAATAAGTACTTTTTAAAGCTTGGGATAGACATTTAACATTGAAC
>VYZX01021387.1:87746-107468 GCA_013401335.1 Brachypteracias leptosomus | reverse complement strand
GGCCCCTCGTGGCGGGAGCCTCAGCCTCCGGAGCAAGAAGGAGCGGCGAGCGTTGTCTGTGGGCTTCCCTGGGGGGGGCTTTGGCCAGTAGCTGCTGAGCCTGGGCTGCGAGTCCGGCACCGGCCGCCTGAGGGGGTGGGAGTGGTTAGAGGGAAGGGGGAGAAGAGGGAAGCTCCCCAGCCCCTTCCTCAGGGTTCCCGCTCACCTGGCATCCTCCTGGCCGAGCTGGGACCACAGCTGGCTCTGCGGGACGAGCTGGGCAAGAGGAGAGGGGCTGAAACTTCCTCCACGCTCAGCTCCAGTCCCAGCCCACGGGGGGAACACAAGCTGGAGACGGGTTGCCATGACATGTGGGACAGTGCCCCGGGTGCGTGCCCCCCTCTCGCAGGGCACCCAGCTCACCCTGCCTTGGGTACAGCCTCACCTTGAGCATGCCCTGCTCTGCAGCTGCCTTCATCTTGGCCAACTCGGAGCCAAGATGTGTGTTCTCCTCCTCCAGGAGCCTGATCAGGAGGCTGTTGGTCTTCATCTGCCTCTCCATGTCCTCCTTCATGCTCCCACTGCCTGCCAAGGAAACACAAGGTCTTTGGGGCAGGAGTAAATAGTGCTGGGGTGTGTGGGGCTGGCAGGATCCCCTGCGAGACCCCCCCAAGCCCACTGCCAGTGCTGCTGCCCGCTGCCTTACTCTCCAGCTGTGTCTCAGGGGGGACGTGGAGCTTGGGGAAGAGAACCAGGAGCCTCTCCCACTCCCCCAGCTCGCACGCCAGCTCCTCCAGCCTGGAGATCTCCTGTGCCTCTGACACCTCCTGCTCCAGGCTGAGCTTCTCCTTCCGCAGCGTGTCCAGCAGCTCCTGGGGCACAGCACAGAGGGAGGGGGAGGTCTGCAGAGTGCTCTTCCAAACCTCTGGGGGGTTGGGAATCATCAGACGCGCCCCCCCACCCCGCCCCAAGGAAAGCTCCTTCCGTGGCACTGCCATGTCCCCCACCAGCTCCTCCCTGGGCACCCCCTGAGCTGCTGTGCCCAGAGCTGCTGCCTGCTCTGCTGCTGGCTCTCCTGCAGCTGCTCTGCCAGCTTGGCCTTGTCCTCCTTGGCCTCTCCCAGTCTGTTCTGCAGCTCCTCACACTCCTGGTCCATGTGGTCGAGGTGCTGCAGCAGGACCTGCTGCTTGCCCCACAGGGCCTGGATGGGGGGGCCAACCTGGGTGGGGATGTTGCTGCATCCCCTCCCCACTGCCCTTGCCCCCAGCAGCAGCACCCATGAGAGCTCAGCACCTCCAGCAGCTGAAGCCATATCTCCTCATGCCGCAGCAGGCTCACCACTTTGGCCTTCTTCAACTCAGTGATGGTGGTGCTCAACTCCTGGCCCAGGCTCTCACACTGGCCGTTGAGCTGCTGCACCTTCTCCTTCAGCAGCTGCCTCCTGTCTACCATCATGGTCCTCATCTCCTCCAACAAGGTCTTCTCGATCATCTCTGGGCAGAGACACAGCAGTGTCAGCCCAGGCTGGGCAGGAGGGGGAGAAGCTCCTGGATAAGGTGCTTTGAAGAGGCCCCAGGCTCCTCACCCAGCTCCTGCACAGCAGCTTTCTCTGCAGCCAGCTCCTCCTCTAAGGTGCAGAGTCTCTCCTCCAGCTGAGCAGCTCCTAAACAAGCACAAAATCTCTACTCATTAAACAGCTTCTCAAAAAAAACCCTGAAAGGAGGCAGCAAACCTCCACGCCAGAGTGTTTTTCCTTCAGTGCTTGTGCTTCAGCAAGGAGGAGGAGGCAGCGGGAGGACATGGACAACCAGCTCCTGCTGCCTGGGACTGGTCTCACAGGGAAACCCTCCAGTGCCTACAACAACCAGTGGCATGCGGATGTTCAATGGTGGGAAAGAACAAGTGGAGGAGGCACCTTCTTGAGAAGCTGATAAGTTCAGGAGGTTGGGCAGGTGGCCCTGGGGGCTCCTCTTCTCTAGCTTCCCAGCCTGGGGAGCAGGCTGCAGTGTGGGGAACTCCTTGTAAACCACCTTCTGGGGGAGAGAGCACAGAACAAAAGCAGGTCAAACAGACTTGGCTGCAAATGCTCCACAAGAGCCCAGATTTGGGGGTGTGGAGTGTGGGGACAGGATGCCAGTAGAGCCCTTCCCTTGGGAGGAGTCCCCCGAGCGTGGACCAAAGTACATGGCTCACAAAATGAATTTGCTTCCCACTCCCTGAGGGGCAATTCAGGGCAGCTCAATTTTCCCAAGCTGCCAGGCAGCTTCCAGCCACCACCACATCAGCAGAGCTCTGCTTCCACCACGGGAAGCCTCAGCAGGGAAACGCTCCCAGCTCCCCTGCCAGTGCCCAGCTCTCCTCTCACACTTCCTGTGCTGTTCTTGTGGGAGCTTTCCCTGAGAAGGACCATTTGGGGGGAAAAAAATAAGCCAGGGAGAGGCGTACTGTGTTTACCATCAACTATTTCACTGATTTGAGCTGGCCCAGCCCCACAACCTGTGGGGGCCAGGAGGGGACAGCACAGGACAGACTTGGCACAGTCTAAAACAATGGGAGGTGAGGCCGTGACCCCCACACTCAGCTCATGGAGCATCAGGACCCCCAAATGACTCACCTCGGCCAGGAGCTGCTGGTAGGAGGCCCCCAGCTTCAGCATGCTGGACCAGCACCTCCTGGCCATCAGCCCCACGGACATGCTGGGTCTCACAGTCTGTGCTGGGGGCACAGCTTGCTCGCTCAGCAGGTTTTCTGTGTAGTCTGTTAAGTTCTGGAGCAGCAGCAGCAGCCTTTTTTGGACAGAAATAAAACAGCTTAGAGCAACAGAGTATTTTCTCCAGGCTCACCTCCGCCAGCTCCTTCAGCTGCTCCTCACCACACTCCTGCTCTAGACCCTTCCCCAGCTTCGCTGCCCTTCTCTGGCCATGCTCCAGCCCCTCAAGGTCCTTCTTGGAAAGGACCACGCCTTGGAAACCCCTCCAGGGATGAGGACTCCACCACTGCCCTGCCCAGCCTGGCACAGCCCTTCACAACCCTGACCACCAACAAATTGTTCCTCAGCTCCAACCTCAACCTCCCCTGGGGAAACTTGAGGCTCTTTCCTCTTGTCCTGTCACTTGTTCCTTGGGAGAAGAGCCCGACCCCACCTGGCTCCAACCTCCTTGCAGGGAGTTGTGGAGAGCCAGAAGGTCTCCCCTGAGCCTCCTTTTCTCAAGGCTCAATTCCCCCAGGTCCCTCAGCTGTTCCTCACCACATTTGCGCTCTAGACCCTTCCCTAGTTTCGTTGCCCTTCTCTGGCCACGCTCCAGCCCCTCAAGGTCCTTCTTGGAGGGAGGGGCCCANCGGGGAGCTCCGGGAAAGCCGAGGGGCTCGGAGAGAACTAGGGGTTCAGCGACGAGAAAGCGCCGGGTCGGACCGATGCGTTCGCAGGGATGCGTCGCCCCTCGCTGCTCTGGCAACGGTCGAGGCCACGCCCCTTCGCCAACGGCACCGCCTCCGGCCGGTGGTACCGGTCTGCCCAACGGCTCCGGCCCCCTCGCTGCAGGCCCCGCCCTCGGCGGGCACTGTTCGTCCTCCCTTCAGGCCACGCCCCCTCGGTGCAGGCCACGCCCCCTCCCCAGGGCCCCCCTCTCCCGCTCCCGCCGGGGTCCCGCTCTTCCCGCGGCGCGCGCGCGCCCGCTGCTGGCGTGTCCCGTGACTTCCGGTGCGCGTGCGCAGCGCGTCTCCTGCGGCCGCCATTTCGTCCGTGGCGGTGCCGGTTCCCTGCCTCTTTCGCTCGTCCCGGTCACGACACCGGCTCCGACTCCGGCGGGACTCGCTCCCCGCCGCCCCGAGGGAGCACCATGCCGGCCGGCCCCGTGCAAGCCGTGCCCCCGGCACAGCCAGCGCCGCCCGCAGAGAGCAAACCGGTGCGGGCCGCGCGGGCGGGGGAGGCCGCGGGGGAGGGGAAAGCTCCGGTACCGGGGGCCTGGGAACGGCCGCGGCGGGAAGCGGGGCTGGCTGGGGCTGTGTGTGAGGCCGGGCTGGAGAGTTGGGCTCGTTAAGCCCGGAGAGGAGAAGGCTCCGGGGAGATCTTCTTGGGGCCTTTCAGGACTTCAGGAGGCCTGTCAGAAAGATGGGGACAGACTTTTAAGACGGGCCTTTTTGGACAGGACAAGGGGCGGTCGTTTGTAACGGAAAGAGGGAGATTTAGACTAGAGAGAAGGAAGGAATTGTTGGTGCTGAGGGTGGTGAGAGCCTGTCCCAGGCTGCCCAGAGAGGTGGTCGCTGCCCCATCCCTGGAACCATTGCAGGTGAGGTTGGCCGGGGCTCTGAGCAACCTGCTCTAGTTGCAGATGTCCCTGCAGGAGGTTGGACGAGATGGCCTTTAAAGGTCCCTTCCACCTCAAACTATTCTACGATTTTGGTCTACGATTTTGTACTGACCCACCTGTGATGGATTTTGGAAGGGGGCTGCAGTTCCCCCCTGCTCTT
This sequence comes from Brachypteracias leptosomus, assembly GCA_013401335.1. Classification (NCBI taxonomy): domain Eukaryota; kingdom Metazoa; phylum Chordata; class Aves; order Coraciiformes; family Brachypteraciidae; genus Brachypteracias; species Brachypteracias leptosomus. Next base: position 103,019 of record VYZX01021387.1, on the reverse strand, counting down.
TGCTGTTTGTTCTCACGGGCATCACCCACAGCTCCCAGTTCATCCGCAGGCAGGCTGCTGGGGTGGGAGCTACACCTCGGCATGAGGCTGAGGCCTCTCCTGGAAGCAGCACAGGGTGGTTGTTGTGATGGGTATGGGGGTTTGCTGTAAGCTATGGGAACAACCCTGTGCTGGCAAGAACTGTGAAAGGGTTAATCCAGCCCTTCCCAGTATGCTTGAGGTATTGTAGCAGTCCCGTGTGTTCTGGTGCTTTCCTGGTTCTCTCTCAGCTGTGTTCACCTCCCCAGGAATATCTCCCCAAAATGGGAATTGCAGCTCCAGTGTAGCAGGAGCTGCATGTCCCTGCAGTTCCACACTCAGCATCAGTGCTTGTGCAGCCCGTGCCAGGAGCTCCTCTGACCCAAAACCTGGGGCGATGGGGTGTAGTGAAGACAATTAGGAGGAAAATTGGGGTTTCCTGCAAGCCCCCAGTGCCTTTCACACACACAAGTCAGCACGAGGTACCTTGGCCTCATGGTTAAATAAAACCCCTTCCCAGACGTGGTGTTGCCTTATCCTTCAGCTTCTCAAGATGTTGTTTGGAGGGAGTGGGATGGAAAACTCAAGATATTGATGGTTCCTTTCTTTTCACACCTTTATTAAGGTTGTACTGGGCTTGAGACCATTTTCTGCCTCAGAGTCCCTGAGATTTTGCAGAGCTGGCTTTTTGTTGTTATTTTAGGATGTCTCCAACTGCCCCTGTTCAAATGCTAAACATTTCCCACAGACCCTTTCTCTTCTGTAGCAGCTTTTCTGGTGGAAGTTGCTTGGTGAGGACAGAGGAGCCACACCTTGCAAAGAGCAGCTCCTGGTCTTCCTGGAAGACAAAGCTGTCCCCAGGGAGGCTTCTGGGGTTTTAGTTTGGATCCTCCTTAATCTCACCAGTGAGAAAAGGGCCCTGCGGAGCTTTGCTCTATGAAACAGCTTTTGATGCCACCACAATAGGTTGAAAATGATGTTTTCTTTAGTGTGGAGTTAATCATTCAGCTTCTGGAAGGTCTGTAACTTCTAGAGGTGTTTCACAGGGGGGATTGTTGCTGGCTGTGCTGCTCCAGGTGTTCCCCTGCCCTGCCTCTTGTTTATAGACATCCTTGGGGTCAAGGCTGAGGCAGGAGAGCTGCCAGCTTGGGGAAGAGAACTGGGAGCCTCTCCTGCTCCCTCAGCTCGCACGCCTGCTCCTCCAGCCTGGAGATCTTCTCCTGTGCCTCTGACACCTCCTGCTCCAGGCTCAGCTTCTCCTTCTGCAGCATGTCCAGCAGCTCCTGGGGCACAGCACAGAGAGAGGGGGAGGTGCCCAGAACAAGGTGCCCATGGAGGGGCCTTCCTCGTTGTCTCGCTGTCTCTTGGGTGCCCTTGACAAGCAGACAAACATCATCTCCCACCCAGAGAAGCTGAGGAGCTCGTTTGTGAGACAGGGGATGTGGATTTTTACACCTGATCTTTGTGTCAGGACAATCCCAGCACTGTGGGGGCTGGGGAGGGGGACAGAGGGTCCCATCACCTTTTGGGGGCTGGTTGGAATGGTGAAGAATTTCTACATGGTGTTCCCTAAGCAGGGGGTTGCAGAACAGGGGGGTCACTCCCAGTGTAGGTGAGGAAGCTGAGGGAGGAGGGAGGTGAATTTTCCAACGCAGCCACCCAAAAATAAACCCAGTCTGGGCTCGCAGCCTCCCAGGCTGGTTTTCACCCCTGAGGCTGGTCTAGAGCATATTCCTCAATAGTATTTAAAGTTCCTCCCCTTGTTCTGAGCTTCAGTTAATTTATTAATTTCTTAAATTAAATCCCTGGACTGACTATAAACCACAGTGGTCCTCCTGTGCCTCCTCCTCTCCACCTTTCCACGAGTTGCTGTGGTTGGGAGGCAGTTCAGAGGACTGTATATAGATATGTGTTTCTTTTACAGCCAGAAGAGGAGCCCAAAGAGGAAGCAGCACCAGCCAAGCCAGTGGTGGGAATTATTTATCCTCCTCCAGAGGTCAGAAATATTGTGGACAAGACTGCCAGCTTTGTGGCCAGGTAAATGACCCTGGGGGTGCCTTGTGTGCCTGGGGGTTTTCATTCTTCTCTCCAGTGCTGACGTCTGTGCAGCTTCAGAAGCTGAGGCAGGTCCCAGTCCTGGGACTTTACATGAAGGATTCTAAGGATTGGATTTGTAACAGAAATGACAATATTCTATTGAAGAGATGTAAGACACACTTTGCCAGACAAACTGTGCTAGTAAATCAAATTCTTGGCAAAATCTACAGCATGTGCTGCAGTAACCAGGTAGCAGCCCCTGTTTGGAATGACTTGAAGGGGGAACAAAATCTGAGTGGGAAAGGAGCTTTGTTATAGATGCTTCAGTGAGTGCTGAAGCCAAGAGGAGTCGTGATGGTGTCTCACAGGCACAGGGTGGTGAGGAGCTGCCCAGTGCTGGGTGCTCACTGGCTGAGCCCTGAGGCCCAGCCCTGCTGGTGTGCAGCTGGGTGAGGGGTGTTTGCCCAAGCCCCCGTCATTGCTGTGCCCCCAAGAGCATCCCTCTGGAGCATGGGCTGATCCTCTCAGGAGAGAAGAGCTGTGCTTGACCTGTAAGGGGTTTGTTCCATGTTGACTAGGAGGTCAGTTAGCATGAATGTAGATGTCAAATTTAGAGTCACAGAATGTATTGGGTTGGAAGGGACCTCCAAAGGTCATTTTGTCCAACCCCCCTACAATAAGCAGGGACATCTCTACCTAGGGCAGGTTGCTCAGAGCCCCATCAAGTCTCCAGGGATGGGGCCTCCCCCACCTCTCTGGGTAACCTATTCCAGTGATCAGCCACCCTTATATTAAAGAACTTTTTCCTAATGTCCAACCTAAATCCACCCTTTTCTAGCTTAAAACCATTACCCCTCATCCTGTGGCTACAAACCCATGTGAATAGTTCTTTCCCTGCCGCCTTATAGGCCCCTTTTGGGTACTGGCAGGGACACCTCCCACTGGACCAGGTTGCTCAAGGCCCCATCCAACCTGGCCTTGAACACCTCCAGGGATGGAGCATCCACACCTTCCCTGGGCAACCTGTGCCAGGGTCTCACCATCTTCAAACTGAAGAATTTTCTTCCAGTTTCCAATATAAATCTCTCCTCTTCCAGTTTGAACCCCTTGCCTGGCAGATTTGATCTGATCTCAGAGCAAGGAGATGGACTAGATAACTCTTTGAGATTTCCACTGGTTTTTACTCCTCATAAGGATCTCCAACATCTAGCAAAATTTGAATAAATCTGTCTCATCTGGGCCTCTTCCATTTTCCTGGTGTCCTCATTCTGCAAGCACAAGCCACCCTGAGATAAAGGGCTGGGGTGGGAGGAGTTACCTGAACTAAAATTCAGGGCTCCTCAAGGCAGTGCTCCCATGTGGCCAGTCTGCACAGGCTGCTAGTTATCTGCTTTTCTCCTTGTATGACCTTCCTGGAAGTGAAATGAGTCTTCAAAGCATGTTAATAGAGCAAATCAAATTGGATTAGTAAATAATGTGTAGACTTCATCTGGTAAATGTTGACCCACTGAATGGCTTTTTGTATGTAGCCACATGAGGTTGTGGGACGCTTGTGAGGGTGAGTTTAACTGTCTTAATGAAGCTTTGTAAGCTAAATTAGGGGAAATTTTTAAATAAAAACTTATAAAAAGGGTAAAAATTAAACTGAATTAGGAGAAATGCCTTTAACTTGTGTGTGTACAGCTGGGGATGAGTTATTTGGAGGTAAACCCCTTCCTTCTAGGAGAGAAAATTGTGTTCTGAGAGACTGATGCCCCAACATATCTCACCATGAAAGAAGCAGCTGTTGACACTTGAGTTGATGCCTGTTCATTGAAGCAAATTTCTCTTTTTCCTCCCCAGAAATGGTCCAGAATTTGAAGCTCGAATTCGTCAGAATGAGATAAATAACCCCAAGTTCAACTTCTTGAATCCCAACGATCCTTATCATGCCTACTACCGGCACAAAGTCAGCGAGTTCAAGGAGGGCAAAGCCCAGGAGCCCTCAGCTGCCATCCCCAAGGTCATGCAGCAGCAGCAGAGCGCCCAGCAGCAGCTTCCACAGAAGGTCAGTATCCCTTCTGTGATCATGAACTTGACTTCTAACTGCTTGTGGCACAGCCCGACGTTAAGCAGGAGTCCTGAAAGTCGAGGTGAACAGAGGAGTTAGTAAAAAGACAGAGCTGAGAGGCTTGAAGGTGAGCACCTGGGGCTTGGTTAGATGCAGATGCACGTCCCTGGGGTGCTGGTAACTCACATAATGCAACTTCACCAAGTCTTGTGAGAAAGATCCAATTTATTGTTCCACTTGGTCCATTTTGATGACATTTAGTTGTGTGTTGAGTGAGTTGGTACTTACAGTAGTGACCACTCAGGCTGTATGAGTTCTGGACTCCTGCCATAAGCCAGTCTTTAGAATCTCTTAGAGTTCAGTCTGGGCTTGTTGGTAGGAACATTTCCTTTTTATCTGCTGGAAGGATCAACGTCCCCTTAAAATGTGGAGTATAAACCATTGCTAATCTCATTTAGCTTCATACATACAAGAGGAGAAAAAGGGGCACTGCCTGAACCTGAGACTTCAGGCTCTGCATGGCCAACAGTCCCACTGTGTGGTATTGACCCTCCTGGAGGGTTGTAGGCAAGTCCCGGTAGTGTTGGAGGATTATAGCAAAGCCCTGGTAGTGCTGGAGTGTTATAGTAAAGTCCTGGTTGTCTGGAGGGTTCTAGACAAGTCCTGGTAGCGTCTACTTTTGTAGCTGTTGGAGCAGCATTCATGGCAGGCCTGAGTAGGTCCAGCTGCATCCCATGTTGCCCGTTTTCCCCACCCCTGCAGTGCCAGGGTGCCCGGGTGGGCGCCGCTTTCCTGCAGCAGCTGGCGGCCCAGCAGGCTCCAGACACGTTTGGTGATGGTTTCTTTCCACCTCTGCTCTGCAGGTGCAGGCCCAGGTGATTCAGGAGACAGTGGTTCCCAAAGAGCCTCCTCCAGAGTTCGAGTTCATTGCCGACCCCCCCTCCATCTCAGCCTTCGACCTGGATGTGGTGAAGCTCACGGCGCAGTTCGTGGCCCGCAATGGACGCCAGTTCCTGACCCAGCTGATGCAGAAGGAGCAGCGCAACTACCAGTTTGACTTCCTCCGGCCCCAGCACAGCCTCTTCAACTACTTCACCAAGCTGGTTGAGCAGTACACCAAGGTACTCCCACCACTTCCCCTCTCCAGTTGATATTTTCAGCAGCAATATCGAGGTTTTTGAATGACTTTTTTTTTTTTCCCCCTGAAGCCCTACAAAGCAGCCAGACTAGAAATAGAATCATAGAATGTTTCAGGCTGGAAGGGACCTCTAGAGGTCATCTGGCCCAACCTCCCTACACAAGTAGGGACACTTCTACCTAGGGAGGCTGCTCAGAGCCCTGGCAAGCCTGACCTTGAATGACTCTAGGGATGGGGCCTCCACCACCTCTCTGGGCAACCCATTCCACTGATCTGTCACCCTCATATTAAAGAACTTTTTTCTAATATCCAGTCTAAATCTCTCCTTTTCTAGCTTAAAACCATTACTCCTGGTCCTATTGTTAAAACCCATTTTGAATAGACCTTCCCCCGCCAATGTAATTTACACCAGTAAATGTACCAAACATTATTATAATATAAGTAAAATCTATGTTTTTTTTAAATTTGGAGGGTAGTTGAAAGGCCAGGAGTGACTATTTTTAAGTACAAGTCTGAGCAATAAGTAATAAGAAGGTCAGAGCAGAATAAATGGGACATAGCCCCAGGGGTCTGCTGATATTTTTATCAGCATGGAGAGAATAATTGCTTTTGAGGCTTCAGCAAAAAGAATTATCACCAACTGTTACACAAAATCTGTTTCAGATCTTGATCCCACCGAAAGGCTTACTCCTGAAACTCAAGAAGGAGGCTGAAAATCCCAAGGAAGTTCTAGATCAGGTATTGCACAGAAAATTCCCCAAAGGGTTGAAGCCTTTCAGTTGTGTTGAGTGTTTTCTTTACATGTTTCTGACTTCTTAGCAGGAAGTGCAAATATCCAGAGATGAGAATGGATGTGTCCCCTGTGGTGACATGAGTACAGGGTACACAGCCCCCCCTAAAGCATGAGTTGGTGTTTGTGCTGGAGTAGGTTATGTGGGGCAACCAGGGGCACAGGGACTGCTTGATGCTGCTCCCAGATGCTTTACAAAGCACAATGTTTCCCCCTTGGACAATTTCACCATGATGCCTCAGTCATGTTCTAGTCCTTCCAAGCTGCTCTTTATTCCTCTGATTTCTGGCTTTGTCACAAAGGCTGCTTTTGCTTTGGAAAGGTGATGTTATGACGGGCCATAAAGTGTTTGTGAATGGTTTGCCAGCTGGGAATCTTCACTGAGATACCTGAGTCATGTTGTACCTGGATGGCTTGGTCTTGCCTCAAGAAGTCATAGAACCATTTAGGTTGCCGTGGACTTTTCAGGTCAAGTCCACCCATTCCCCCAGCACTGCCAGGGCACCACTAACCCCTGGCCCTCAGCACCACATCTCCACGCCTTGGAAACCCCTCCAGGGATGGGGACTCCACCACTGCCCTGCCCAGCCTGGCACAGCCCTTCACAACCCTGCCCAGCAAGAAATTGTTCCTCAGCTCCAACCTCAACCTCCCCTGGGGAAACTTGAGTCTCTTTCCTCTTCTTCCTTGGGAGAAGAGCCCAACCCCACCTGGCTCCAACCTCCTTGCAGGGAGTTGTGGAGAGCCAGAAGGTCTCCCCTGAGCCTCCTTTTCTCAAGGCTCAAGTCCTCCAGGTCCCTCAGCTGCTCCTCACCACACTCCTGCTCTAGACCCTTCCCCACCTTCGTTGCCCTTCTCTGGACACACTCCAGCCCCTCAAGGTCCTTCTTGGAGTGAGTGGCCCAAAATTGACCCCGGGATTTGAGGGGCACAATCCCCAGTGCCCAGTCCAGGGGAGCAATTCCTGCCCTGGTCCTGCGGTTCCTGTTGCTGTGGCCCATCACTCAGTAGGCCAAGCTGTAGTTTCTAAATTAAATTAGGATATTTCTTGTGTGAGGTCTTTGAAGCTGTGCTCATGTCACTGCCCTGGAAAGGTTGGGAGCTGTGGGGATGACCATGGGATGTTTCTTGTCTGACATTTGGTGTGTGCTTCATGTCTTGTTGTGCAGGTGTACTACAGAGTGGAGTGGGCAAAGTTCCAGGAGCGAGAGAGAAAGAAGGAAGAGGAGGAGAAGGAGAAGGAGCGTGTTGCTTATGCCCAGATTGATTGGCATGACTTCGTGGTGGTGGAAACAGTTGACTTCCAGCCCAATGAGCAAGGTACTGAAGTTGTGCTGTAACCTCTATGAAACTCTGCTCCCTTTCAGCAGAAAGGGAAATGTCCTGAAATGCCCTTTTTAAATGGTGGGTTTTACAGCTGCATATCCTCCAAAGATAAAAGGGAAGGCCGCCTAGTGACACTAGTGACTACAGGTCTGTAATTTCTCCTTGTGTAGAACTTGTCCCGCTTCCTAGTGGTGCTTTCATCTAAGTATTTTAATTTTCATGTGCCATGATGTTGGTCTGTAAAGGTTCCATCCGTTCCCTTCTTGGCTCTCAGGAGATTTTGATGCTACTGCTCTGTAAATAACTGCTTTTTCATTCAAGAAGCTGATTTTTCTGCCTCTGTGTTGAGTGATGAAATGGGGTAGAGAAACAGGAGCTCTGTTTTGTGCCTTGTAGGGAATTTCCCTCCTCCCACCACTCCAGAAGAGCTGGGAGCTCGAATCCTGATCCAGGAGCGTTATGAGAAATTTGGGGAGAGCGAGGAGGTAGAGATGGAGGTGGAGTCAGACGAGGAAGATGAAAAGCAAGAGAAAACAGATGAGCCCCCAGCCCAGCTGGATCAAGACACACAAGTGCAGGACATGGATGAGGTAAGTAGCTGATAGATTCAGCTTTTGTCCTGGGAAGTTTGTGTGATTTATGGTACCCTTTATTTTCACTCTAAGAAGTTCCTCAGTTTCTTGAGGAAATGAAATTTCCTTCTGGTGGCACTTGAGAACAACCTGTTTATGCTGGAATACAATATCTTTAATATTTTCCCTAACAATACAATTTCCAAGAGAGAAACCCAGTAATTTTGTCACCTCGTGGTGTGGATTTTCTCCTTCTGCGGTCAAGTCTTTTGGGCTTTCTTCAGCACAGTGCCTGGAGCACGGGAAGATGATTCATTTCAGGCTCTTCCTCCACCCCCTGTATGTAAACTGGTTTTCTGGAGGAACAAGAGCCTGGTTAACCATGAGCCCCTGCTTGCTGTGCTCTGGTAATGTGGAAGCTGAGGAGCAGCTTGCTTCCTCTTCTGCTTCCACTGAGTTTCTGAATTGTCATTTTCCAGGGGAACCACTCCAGCTTAGGTGTCAGGAGGCAAAATAGCTCTTTTGCTTTGAAGCAACTACATAATCAGTTCTTCCAGCTGTGTAAGGATGTTTCTGCCTTTTAATTTGACTACAGGAACTTGCTGATAATTTTTTTTTTTTTTTTTTTCCTTCCTAAATAAGGGCTCAGATGATGAAGACGAAGGTCAGAAGGTTCCTCCTCCTCCAGAAACACCAATGCCACCACCTCTTCCTCCCACACCAGATCAGGTCATTGTGAGGAAAGATTATGACCCCAAAGGTAAATCAGGCTGGGGAAGAACTTTTTTGTGATTATTCAGGAAGAAATAGCATTTGTTTCTAGGCTGCATCCTCTGATGTGTTGTTAACAGTGTGCTTTTGTTTTTCTAGCCTCAAAACCACTACCCCCTGCCCCAGCTCCTGATGAGTATCTTGTTTCCCCCATCACTGGGGAGAAGATTCCTGCCAGTAAGATGCAGGAGCACATGCGGATCGGGCTCCTGGACCCACGATGGCTGGAGCAGCGAGATCGGTCCATCCGGGAAAAGCAGAGCGATGACGAGGTCTATGCCCCAGGTCAGCTTGAGCACCCTACACAGCAAACCTGAGCTCTCAGCTGAGCCCTCTGAACCCTTGGCTCACACCCTCCCTCTCCCAGGTCTCACCAATAAGGACCATCTTAAATGTAGCTTTTTGTGTGGAGTCTCATCGCACTGAGTGTGTGGATGCATCTGCCCCTAGTGCGTTGAAGCCTTTCTATAAGGCAAAGGGCATGAGCTGCTGCTGACCCAGCAGCACTCAGCCGTTAGATAGCAGTTAAAGATCATGAACAGAGGCTTGATCCTGCTGGATTATTTCCCTTGAGTTAAGAATTTCTCTCTTTGCCTGCAGGTTTGGATATTGAAAGCAGCCTGAAGCAGCTGGCAGAGCGCCGTACCGACATCTTCGGCGTGGAAGAGACTGCCATTGGTAAAAAGATTGGTGAAGAAGAAATCCAGAAACCAGAGGAAAAGGTAAAGTGGAAACTGGGGCGGGGTTTAACAGGTTCCTGTAGTATTGTGAGTGCTCAGGGACAGGAATCTTTGGAACTCTGTTCTTGCTTTGAAGCTGCACTCTTGATTTAGTTGCAGCTCACATTGTGCTCTGGACAGGCTGGAGTGACTGATTTATTTTATCCCCTCAGGTGACCTGGGATGGCCACTCGGGCAGCATGGCCCGCACACAGCAGGCTGCTCAGGCCAATATTACTCTCCAAGAGCAAATTGAAGCCATCCATAAGGCCAAGGGGCTGGTGCCAGAAGATGACAGCAAGGAGAAGATCGGGCCCAGTAAACCCAATGAAATGCCCCAGCCCCCCCCACCTTCATCTGCATCCAATCCCCCGGCCAGTGCTCAGCCCATCACGTCCGTGCCTCGGCCACCCACAGTGAGTGTCTGGGCTTCCAAAAGCAAATTACAGTGGCTGTAGTTAATGAGAAAGGTGTCCTGATGAAGGTCAAGGGTTATAAAAGCAGGGAGATGGCTTAAAGGAGACTTTGGGTGAAGCTCATGTTTCCAAATGACTCTTTAGACATCAGAGGAACCCTATTGAACTTGCTGTTAAAAATGGAAAATAAGACTTAGGTGGAGCTTTTCATCCTTGGAGGTTCCAAAAAGACTTGATCACTGGGCAGAGGAAGAACCTGAGCAGAGAGATCTTGGAGGAAGGAGCCTGGCTGACAAAGGAAGGGGTGGGGGCCTTTTTTTAGGTGTAAAAAGGCGTGATGCAGAACAAAAGTAGGTAAGGAACATTCACAGAAGACTCACTGCCCAGTGTCCCTGCCCCAGGGGTTCTGTTACATGACTCTGCAGTTGCTCCTTCTTTAATGTTGCTGTGTGGCTTGGTCTGATACCCAAGTGGTGAGGGGGGGAAGAGCTGTTAACAAGCCTTCTGTGCCTGTTTACAGGCAGCTTGGGCTGTCCAGACAGCAGCTTGCTGGGGTTCCTGGCAAGTCTTTGGCCAGCAGAACCCCTCTGCGTGTTGCTCTGCTTATTTTAATCAGGACTGTGAACAACATTGAGTGTTCTGCATGTACCTGCTAAGAAAAACCTCCCCCCCCTCNCTCGGCCCCCGATGACGTCCGTGGTCCGTTTGCCTCCGGGCTCTGTCATTGCCACCCCCATGCCCCCCATCATCCATACCCCACGCATCAACGTGGTCCCCATGCCACCCTCTGCTCCCCCCATCATGAGCCCCCGCCCGCCGCCCATGATAGTACCCACAGGTCAGTAACTTCAGTGCTTTCTGGTTAATTGTCAGCTCATTTCTGTGTCGTGGGGGCTTGATTCTTTTTTCCTGTTGTGGTAACAGCACGTGGTTGTGATTCCAGACCTTAAATTCAGAATTTCAGAGTGGTTAATATGACTTATCTACCTGCTTTGGGGCTCAGGACTTCTGCAGCATGAAGTACAGAGAATTCTGTCTCACCCCTCCAATGTCTGTGTGCCTGGGAGCCTGTCCAGTGAAGATTAAGAATCCACACTGGTTTCCAAAGGAGCTGGAGTGAAGAGGAGCTGCCAGCACCCCACTGGGTGTTACAGCTTCTTACAGACATTGCTGCTGCAGGAGGAAAAGCTGTTGTTTGGCCCCTTTCCCCAGAGCAGCTTCACCGTGTTCGGTGCTTTTAAGTTGAGAAGCACAACGTTAAAAAACAGTTCTTCCTTTTTTAAAAGATTTTTATTTTTTTAATCGAGGTCCTGGCACTGCCTCATGCCAGACTGAGAGCGTTGGCTTTTTTTGCAAGATCTGCAGGAAGCTCTTGTGCGTCTTGTTGTCTTTTCCTGGACTGTTTCCCAATATAAAAGATCCCCTAATGTTTGAAGTTTGCATGTTGCTGTTGGTTGTGCTCACTTCCTCCACGTATTGTGGTGCTTCTTTTCAGCCTTTACTGCTCTGCTAAAAGAGTTTTAGTGCAAGGGAGCATCTGCTGTGCCCTCAGTGGCTGACAGCAGGTTGTGTTGTGTCCCCATCCTATTCCAGCATTTGTTCCTGCACCTCCCGTGGCTCCAGTTCCTTCCCCAGCCCCGATGCCTCCCGTTCACCCACCACCACCTATGGAGGATGAGCCAGTCTCAAAGAAACTGAAGAGTGAAGACAGCTTGATTCCAGAAGAGGAGTTTCTGCGCAGGAACAAGGTATGGGTGAGGCACCAGAGTCCTGACCCCGCTGCCCAGGGGGGCCCTGGTGGCCCTTTGCAAGGGAGTGACTTTGAGCTGCCTCCTGCCCATGTTGCTGCTGAGCAAACTGGGATTCCTGAGCAAGCTCTGCCTTTGTGTGTTACTGGAATTATAGACTCATAGAATGCCAGGTTGGAAGGGACTTCAAGGATCATCTAGTCCAACCTTTAAGAGCAATACAGACACATAGGGAGAGAATTGCTGTAATTAAGGACAGCGAGAGGTAGGTTTGTAGTAATGTAAAGGAGAACTAAAGCTGCTAATAAGCTTAGGCAGAGGGCTGCTAAGCTAGTGGTGAGAGGAGATTTAATAGATGAGTGCCAGCAGGACAGAATGGGCTGGTGGTGTGTTCATAACCACACAAACTAAATGTTGGGCTGAATTCCTTCCTGAGGAGTGTCGTCACCATGGGTGGGGTTTGCAGCCCTTTAAGAAGGCTTTGTGGTTTTCCTGGACATCTGCACAAGAAGCTGTCTTCTGTTCAGCTCTTGCCGTGTTCACTCTGAACGTGTGAGGCTTGATGAGTAGCAGGCAAAAGGAGGGAGTAGGGAGAGAAATCCAGCTCAGGGCTGTGTTTTGGTCACAGCGAAGGAACTTTCTCAGCATTGAGGCAAATACATTTCAGTTTGTTTACTGAGGAGCTGAGATAGGTGGCTAGTTTTGGAAATAAAAAAGTCTGCCTCTTTTATCACAGCCCTGAGGCTCCTTGGCTGTAAGACACATTATCTTTGTTTCTTCCAGGGTCCGGTCACGGTCAAAGTCCAGGTTCCCAACATGCAGGACAAGACAGAGTGGAAACTGAACGGCCAAGTGCTGGTGTTCACCCTGCCGCTCTCAGACCAGGCACGTAGCTCATTAACCCAACCCCTTGTTTTCTTACCACCTTTCTTTGCTTGGAGAGGAGCAGTGGCAGGAACTGTAAATCTCTGGATGTTCCCCTCACACCCGGGGGAGTTGTGTGGCTGGAGAGCAGCACTGGCCTGGCTGTATGGAGAGGAGAAAAAACCCTGAGCAAGCTCTTTTGATTGTCCCCAGGTGTCTGTTATAAAGGTGAAGATCCACGAGGCCACAGGGATGCCAGCTGGGAAGCAGAAGCTGCAGTATGAGGTGGGTCTGAGCCCTTCCACTGCCTCAGTGCTTTCTCACAAGCAAAATGACCTTTTTTACAAGAAAATGTTGTATTGTACTGACTGAGATACTGGGAAGAGAAGAGGGAATGGTTTTCCTGGCTGTACAGTACATCTGCTTACAGAATGGCCCACTCTTACAACAGGACAGGCCTTTAATGGGTGGCATCAGCAGATCTTAGTGTTGTTGCTGCTGCAGATGAGTCCTCTAAGCTTGATGGCTTCCTTTGAACCAGCCTGTTATTTTACTGGAGGATTTTGACACTGAAATTCAGCAGATTGCTCCCACTGCTCTTGTGTGTGCTCTGGAAGGTGGGTGAGGGTGCCCTGAAACCCTGGCAGCTCTGAGAGGACCTTCTTCAAAACACAGAAGGGCAGAGATTTCTCTCTTCCTCTCAAGACTGGAGCTTTAGAAGGACACCATTCCTCTTTAGGATCTCATTTCCAGTCACGCACGTGCACAGACACAACCTGCTGCCTAAGCACTGAACTTTGGGCACTTACCTCCCCGGGGTTCATCTGTGGGCAGAGCCTGTGTTAACCCTTAGCAGAAAGGGAGCTTAATTGGTTGGTTTTTTTTTTTTAAAAAAGAGGGGAAGTGGAGCCTAAATAACTTCCCTTGTGGTGGTGATGGTCTCTATCTGTATGTTTGTAGAGGTATAGAGTGTAAATTGTCCATCTGTGCTCTTGCATCATTCCCAGCAACCCATCTTTGGAGCTTTCTTGAGGGTATTTCAAAGCCTACAGGGTTCTCTCAGCACCCTCTTCTGAGAGCATGGCCAGGAGGACTTCATCTCAGGGGGTTTGCTGGGAAGGGAGCATCAAGACTTCTGCTCTGACTGATTTTTGTGGTGGTTTTTCTTTCTTCTCTCCTCAGGGCATCTTCATCAAGGACTCAAACTCCCTGGCCTATTACAACATGACCAGTGGGTCTCTGATCCACCTGGCGCTCAAAGAAAGAGGTGGCAGAAAGAAGTAAGAGCTGAGGAGCCGAGAAGTGTAACGTGGCTGTGCTGCCACTTATGTAACCCCAACCCTTTGAACCTCCCCACCTTCCAGGGGCTGCTGCAACTCCCTGCTTGGAGAGAGAGAGACTGAAACCTACATTTAGGGGGCTGATGAGAGAGGGGAGGTTGATAGAGCCCTGAAATGTGTCCATGTAGTGACCTAGTGTGTAGCTGCAGCAGCCTGGTAGTGATGCATGCTTTGCTCAAGTGCTGGCTCTTCATGAATCCCCTCCTGAAACACCACTGAGCTCATGCCCACCTTAGTCTAGACCCATCTTTGAGGCCTTTTCATTGACCAGGAACATCACCCACAGTCCTTGAAGCTTCATTGAACCTTAGCTCTTAGAAAACTTCTTCCTCCTCAATCCTTCTTCCTCCATCTCCCAATCTCTCTTGTGCCAACCTTGACTTGGGAATTTATCCTCCCTTGGCATGAGCTTCCTGCTTCTCTATGGCCTGGGATTTGTTTTAATAAATGTGTCTTGCTGTCGCACCTTGTTCCTGGGGTTTTTAAAACTTAAAATTTAAGTGGAGAAAAAACCCATATATTGTGTTATCTCCTTGCTCTGGAGAAGTAGATCCCTCCAGAAAACAGATTACTCCCAGTCCTCCACTCAGCACTGTTGCGGTCAGATAAAAATGTAACACAGAGCTAAGTTTATGGACAGAATTTGGTGCTGGGGTTGTGATTTGGGGTAAATTTTGTTCTTTTGGGGATAATTATCCATTTTTACCAGCCTGACAGGGTTGAGCTCCCAGCCCAGCACCAAGTGCCAGGCTGGGAGCTCAGCCCTACCAGGCTGGTAAAGTTTCCTGCTGGAAAGAGCTCAGATGGAGCTTTGAAACTTCCAGAACTCCCCTAGTTGCTTATACATCCTTTACTGGTTTATTTTTTGGGAGAACTGGGCCGGGCTGCCCAGTCTGGGGTGGAGGTGAGGAGGCTGATGGGGATGGGAAGCCTTGAGGTTGAAGCTGCGGTGGGATCTATGGGATTGGGTGCTGATAAAATGAATGGCAGGTGTCTGTTTGACTTAAGACTGGAGCACAACCCATATTCCCAGTGCCCCATCCCAGTATGGCCCAGTGCAAGCCTTGTTCAGTCCCAGCACAGCCTGTTTGTGGTCCCAATATCCACCTATTTGGCCTCCCTGAAGTCCCAGTGGAGCCCAAATGCTGTCCCAGCGTCACTACAGGCTCATCCTGCTCCCAGTATGGCCCTTCTCCCAGTATGGACCTCCCAGTATAACCAAAGCCCCAGCGCTACCCCCAGCCCTGGCCCCGCCCCTCCAGTTGGCAGCCTTGACTGACAGCTCCATCCCGCCCGCTCACCCAATGCCCTGCGGGGGGCGGGCTGTCTCTGCCGCCATTCCCGGCGCTGATTGGCGGGGCGGTCCGCTCCCGCCCAATAGCGCGGCGGAGCTGGGGGCGTGGCCCGGAGGGGGCGTGGCCGCCGCCGTGGCCGCGGCATGGAGGAGCGGCCGCGCCGCCGCTGAGCCGCCATGGCCAAGAGCC
>VYZX01021387.1:73912-87701 GCA_013401335.1 Brachypteracias leptosomus | reverse complement strand
GGTGGGGGGGAACGGCGGGGCGCTGAGGGCCTGGCGGAGCCGCCCTAGGTCCTGGCTGGGGCTGCGTCCGGCCCCTCAGCCTCCGCAGGGCCGGGCTGCGGCGCCTCGGCCGTTGGGCCGGGCCGGTAACGGCGCTTCCCGCCCCGGGGAGGGTTGTTCTCCGCCCCCGGCCCCGCTCTGGCCCGTGGCCCGGAAGAGCGGCGGGGTGCTGGGGAGCGGGGCGCGAGTGACGGCCCGCATCGCTCCTCCGAGGCCGTTTGGGCTCCGGGAAGCGGCTGAGTAGCCAGCGCGGGTTCCCCGGGGCCCACCCGGCGCCAGGCCCGCGGCGTAGGGCGGCTCGGGGCCGGTGTCTGCCCCGGGGCCGCTGCGGGGGGGGCTCCCGGTGTCCTCCAGTGCTGAGCAGCGCTTCCCCAGCAGGGCTTGGGCACTAGGTTTTCTTTAAGGTCCCTTCAAACCCAAACCATTCCATGATTCCATCATCCATGGGGTGTTTAAATCCTCCCAGCTCCCCACACCGGCGGGAGCTCTCGGTGCCCTGGCCTCCGGTGCCAGCGCGGTCCCCGGGGCTGGGACTGATACCCTGGGGCGCAGTGCCTGCTGCAGTGGCCGGGATGTGAATGAGGAGCCCCAAAAGCTGTTTCTACCTCCCCCATCTCTCCAGCATCGATGAAGGGAAGGGCTGGAGAGCATCACCCGCTGCGGGCGGGATGGCTGGAGCACCGGGGCCTCCGCCCGGGTCCCTCCAGGCCTCTTCTTCTCCAAGCGCGGGATTCCACCGTATTTCTGGCCACTGTCAACTGGGGAGGATGGGCCATCCTTGGACGTCCTGCCGGTGGAACCGGCATCGGTAACCGCTGGTGAAGGTGCACGGAGCTGCCGTCCGGCCTTAGCCACGGAGGAAGCCCCGAGAGGAAACTGAAATCAGCCCCAAGCAGCCCTTGGCTGGGCCGCCCGAGGCGCTGGGGCCCAGGGCGGTGCCGGCACCCAGGAATGTGCTCTGGGCTGCCAGAGCTGGTTCGGCAGCGTGTCCAGTGTTTGCCTTCACAGCAACGCCCGGAGAGGCATGGGTGACACATGGCAGCTCCCCAGCTGGGACATCACCTGTCCCCACCTGCCTGCTCTGCTGTCAGCCAGCCCTGTGCCTCAGTTTCCCCATCCCCAAAGAGCAAAGCATTTGCCCCTCGAAGCCCACGGGCGTTACTGGCTGGGCCGCAGGGAGAGAAGGCACCGGAGGTTTGGTGGCTGGTGCAGGGCAAGGTGCATTGCACCAGTGATAAACCCCTTCCTGCCCACAGCTCCATGCCCCAGGAGCAGGGTGGCTTCTCTGCCCAGGGTGCTCCACCCTGTCCTGACGTCGCGTTTTGGGGACGCTTTGGGTGTCCCAGATGTCCCTGGGTGCTTGGGGGTTCAGTGAACAACCGATGGCCCCAGCTGGAGCTTCTGGTGCTGGAGTGAGCGGGGACTGTGGTCACTGGGGACTGAGCCTTCCTCCCGTGCCCTGCAAGTGTACTGGGCCCAATCCTGCTCTTCTCCAAGGCTTTTTATCTGCTGCACATCTATCTGGTGGTGGATAAACAGGAGCGCAGGGCCTCCCTCCGTGGCTGGCAGAGTTGGGGTCCTTCTGGCTGGAAGGCTTTTGGGGAAGCTCAGAAGGGGCAAACGGGGTGTTCCAACACCCACAGCGGGTCTGGGAGCACTGGGAAGGGCCAAGCTGTGGGGTTGACACGCGCAGCGTGGGTGCAGAGAAGCATGGGACATCCCACCAGCTCCCAGCCTGGTGTGCCCCCACCCCATCCTCCCCGCCTCGACCATCTGAAACGCCTCCGGTCCTCGCTCTGTGCCCGCTGCCAAGCAGCCATCAGCTGGTAACAGCTTCCAGTCTGGGCTGGCTGGGCTCCAGCAGGCCCCTGGCCAGCTCCTGTATCCAGCGTCCAGCTCTCCCGAGCTTCCCACGCCTCGGAGAGCCCCGGCTCCCCCGGCAGCCCCGCCTCGGGGCCAGCGCTCCCTCGGTGCCGGTGCCGGGCCTGGGAGCTGCCGGCTGTGTACAGCCTGGCCGGGTAGGGTGGGGTGGGCCCACCGAGCAGAGTGGATCCTGTCGGAGAGGGTTTGCAGATCCAAAACAATCCCGGTCGGCCCCGGCTGACCCGCTGCGGTGGGTGGGAGCCGCGGGAAGGGCTGGGCAGGGAGCAGGGCAGCACTGCCAGCTGGACACGGCCCTGGCCCCTCCGTGCTGCTTGTTTTCCGGCTCTGAGTGCTGAGAGCTCTGGGAGGAGGCAGGGCCTGTGTGTGCTGGAGTGGGGATGGGTGCTCTGCACAGCCCTCGAGGGTGCTTGGCGCCCAGGCTGCTGCCCTCAGGTCCTCAGACAGGGTCTGGGCACTCCTGGGATTGTCATGGCTATGGACCTATGGAGCTGAGCACAGGAAGAGCTAATGACAGGACAAGAGGTGATGGCCTCAAGTTTCACCAGGGGAGGTTTAGGTTGGATATTAGGGAGAAATTCTTTACTGCAAGAGTGGTCAGGCACGGGAACAGGGAGATGTTGGGGTGAAGGTTGGACTTGATGATCTTTTCCAACCTAAATGATTCTATGATTCTAAGTTGGCCCTTCTTCACCAGTGGCTTGAAGGAGCTTCTGCTCCCCCTGACATGGCCATGGCCAGGGCCTGGCTGAGCTGTCCATCACCCATCTCACCAATGAAGGGCATTGGAGGACCCCAGAGCAGTCTGGAGGCCACGGTGGCAGCTTTGCCGTCACGGCACCATCCCTGCCTGCCTTGGGAGGGTTAAATCGGATTCCCTGGCTAGGCTGGGCTGTTGCTGGAAAACACTCCCTTCTATCCTAGGGGACCCTGGGCCGGGCTCTGCACCAGGCCTGGAGCAGCTCCAGGCTCTCGGGGCATGAGCAGCACCGGGGTGCTGGTGACACCACACTTATGGCTTGCTCCGTCTGCAGCCAGCGCTTGTGGCGGGGACCTGACCTCACTCAGTTCTGCTACTGGTTCAGGCAGTTCTCCTCAGTCCCTTACCTTCTGGTTGTGCCCTTCTTGCAGAGCACGGGTCCCTGGGGTTCTGGGGCTGCTCCCAGCAGGTTTTGAGGGGCTGGGGAGCCAGGGTGGTGATTTCACGGGTGGTGAGAGCTTCCTGTAGCGCCGAGCAGCTGCCGAAATGCTGGTGCTCTTGAGCATGTCCCGGCTGTGGGGGGCACCCAGGGTGCTGGAGAGAACCAGGGGGACCTGGCACTGCCCTGACCGGGCTCTTCCCCTGTCCCGCAGGCTGGAAGAGGTGCCCCTGGAGGTGCTGCGGCAGCGGGAGTCCAAATGGCTGGATATGCTCAACAACTGGGACAAGTGGATGGCCAAAAAACACAAGAAGGTGAGTGGCAACGGCCCTGTCCCCTGGGACTGCCCCAGGACAGCTGTGCAGTGATGGGGGGGGTGGGGAGGGTTGGCTGGGTGCAGCCGTGGCACCGTGAGGCTTTGGGGCAGCCTGCGTGTCACCAGGTGCCCACAGACAGATGCGTTGCCTTTGGGTGATGCTTGAATGGGCAGGACCCTTCCCGTGATGCTTCTTACGGCAGGAAGGA
The DNA here is from genome assembly GCA_013401335.1 of Brachypteracias leptosomus. NCBI lineage: Eukaryota > Metazoa > Chordata > Aves > Coraciiformes > Brachypteraciidae > Brachypteracias > Brachypteracias leptosomus. The sequence continues at coordinate 84,117 of VYZX01021387.1, read as the reverse complement.
AGATGGAGCTTGGGGAGGGTGGGGCTGAGCCTGTGGTCCCCAAACCAGCCCCCGTTTCTACCCCTGTCTGCTCCCCTGGAGCTGGATCCTTCTGAGGGCTTCTTTGGCTGCCTGCAGGGAATTGTTCAGTCATGGAAACTTCTGTTCTCAGCATCTTGCAGACCAAAAAAAGCTCTGGGTAGGAAATGTTTGAGCCTGATGAGTGTGGCACTGGCCTGCAAGCCCCCAGGAGGGCTGGGCTGGTGTGTGCTGGGGGGCTCTGGGGATGGTCCCTTGGTGCTCCCTGACCCACCTGAGCCTGTGAGCGAGGCAGGGTCGGGATGCAGCGAGCCCTGGGTCACTGCTGTGTGTCTGCTGGAAGTCGTGAGGCTGCTGGCATGGGCCAGCTGTGCCTGAGAGTGGCCGAAGGGCCTCCTCCTCCTCTTCCTCCTCCTCCACGCAGCTGGCAGAGCCTCCTGGCACTGCTCCATGTGCTGGGCTCCTGGAGCCCGGCCCCGCTCAGTGCCTGGTGAACGGTGCAGGAATCCCTCAGTTTCTTGGCCACTCACAAAGGATTTGGGAAGAGCTTTTGGGGCCGTGGCAGGAGGCACTTTGTTCCACAGATTGTTTCCGCTGCCCTCCAGCCATGCCCAGCGTGGCCTCCAGGCTCTGCCAGCCATGTGCCTGGCACAGGAGCTCCCTCAGGCTGGGGCTGAGCTCCTGGGGGTCCTGTGGGGCTGACATGCTCTATACTCTGTCCTGCAGCCCTAATCCATGCCTGGAGCTGCTCAAGGAAGGGTGCCAGGCTTGGCCTTGGATGCTATCAACCTGCTCTGGCAGGAGCCTGGCTGCTTTGGTGCGGGGCCACGGCGCGTGGCTGGGACGCTGCTGCTCTGGAGGAGCTCCCGATGCCTCCGAAAAACCCCGGTGCTTTTCTGGCTGCCTCACCGGTGTTGGCCGAGGGCCCGGGGATCTCTTGGGCGAGCTCCTGCTGGGCTCGCTCCCACCTGCACCGCTCCAGGATCCCAAAACCTTCCCTCCCTCGACCACCTGGCCCGGATCCCAGCAGGGCCGCAGCCGTTTCACGGTGCCGAGCCGTGCCAGCGCCGTGTGCCGGCCCTTGCCCTCCCCAGCCTGCCAGAGGGAGGGCAGACGCGTGGGCAGCTCCTGGCGCTCCTGCTGTTCCTGGCTCTCAGCATCCCTCAGCCCAGCCCTGCTCCCGCTCTCCTGGAAGGGCACGGTGGGATCTCAAGGCAGTGTGGTGGTGTCAGGGCTGAGGGGATGAGGCTGTGGTGAGCCCAGCCAGCTGGAGGGGCTGCCAAACCGAAATCCAGCACGGCGGCTTCCTTCCTGGCAGCTCCGCCGCAGGAAGAGGAGCTGGCTCCAACTGGGAGCTGTGGGCAGGGGCAGAGCTGCCCACAGCCACCCTGGGCATCGCCCGCCCACGCTTCCTGTGGGCACAAAGCTCCCGGGACCTGCCCAGGTAAACGAGTGGCGCTTGGAGCAACAAAACCTCCCGGGGACCCGGCTTAGCACCGTGCTGCCTGGAAACCAACTGCTCCCCAGTTACACCAGCAAACAGGGCAGGTAGCAGAGGCTCCAGGGGGCTTTGGGAGCTGTTGGCTACAGCTCGCAGGGCCCTGGCACGGCTTCAGCACTTGGCACATGCCACTGGAGGAAGGATGTGGGGCCGTGCTGGGTTTGTGCAGGGTTTGATGTGGGGTAACTGGGCTGAAAGCACCGGTTTTGTGGGTCCTGCCTTACCAAAGACCATGGGGAGATGGTGCTGCTGCTTCCCTGGGGCAGGGGGTCCCTGGTGTCGGTCCTGGCAGGGGTGCTGGCAGCGGCAGGGCTCAAGCCAGCTCAGCCCTGGGGTACGTACCAGTGGGTGCTGGTACCAGCGGGTGCTGCCTCGCCTGGACTTTGGTCCTGGCCGGTGCCCTGTGCCAAGGAGACCAGGGGCTGACTGTGGGCACAGAGCCGGTTGTGCATGGAGCTGGGGCCAGACCTGCTGCCCTGAAATGCTCTGAATTATGCACCTCCCTGCCCTCCATGGGTGAGCGCAAATGCTGGACTCGGAGCTGGAGAGCCCTCCCCACTGTCCCCAGTGCATCCCCTGGGGAGGGAGCCACCCATTCCCCACCTTGCCTCCAGTGTTTGCTTTTCCAGCTCCCAGCAGGGTCCTGCTTTGAGGCAGAGTCAGGCTTGTTTGGAGCTGTTTGGAAGCCACAAAGCCTCGGCTGGGCTCCTGGCAGCCGTCCACAGCTCCCACTGCCACCCGAGCTGGCATGTTGAGTGCCATGCTGGGGAGGAGGGGGTGAGCAGGGTCTCCTGTGCCCTCCTGTAGGTCTGTGCGATGCCAGGTGCCATCAGGGGACATATGACTGGGCACCTGGGATGCAGAGACACATCTCCTGGTACAGAGGAGCAGCCTGTGGCCACGGTGCTGGGCCTGGCTCCCACCTTGCCCCAGGGTCTGCTTTGCTCCATGATTTTCCCCATGATGGCCACGTCTCTCCCCGCAGATCCGGCTGCGGTGCCAGAAGGGGATCCCGCCCTCGCTGCGGGGACGGGCCTGGCAGTACCTCTCTGGGAGCAAGGTCAAGCTGGAGCAGAACATCGGCAAGTTTGACGTGAGTGCCACTGGGGAGGGGGTGCTGGTGGAGGAGGGCAGTGCTGGGATGGCTCCGGCTCCCTCCAGAGCTGGGGAGTCTATTGGGGTCCCAGAAGCTCCTCATTCCTGCTGTGGGCTGTCCCGTGGCTTGATGAGGCTCATGTTTGGGGCAGAGCCAGGTCCAGCTTCATGGCTGCTCCACTGGGTCCCTTTGTGCTGGAGTGGGGCTGGCACTGCCACTCACCCCAACCCTCTCCTCCCCAGGAACTGGATCTCCTCCCGGGGGAGCCCAAGTGGCTGGACGTGATCGAGCGGGATCTCCATCGGCAGTTCCCCTTCCACGAGATGTTCGTCTCGCGTGGAGGCCACGGGTGAGTGAAGCTGCTGCATGTCTGATCCTCATGGCCACAGACTTGGGCCAGCACCCTGGGGTGGGCACTATCCCAGGTCACTTGTCCCCTGCCGCGTCCCCCACAGTCCCCAGCTTGCAGGGCATCCATGCATGGGCTTCCCAGGAGCTTGGTGCGTGGGTTATACCCCTCGGCACCATCTCTGACATTTGGTGGGGTGGGAATTGCTGCAGTGGGAGGGTGGAGGGAGGAGGTGGCCAGCCACAACCTCCTGTTCCCCATGTGTGGGGGATAGTCTGCACCCCTGTTCTGCCTGGCTACAGCTTGCCCTGAGCCAGCATCTTTGGGACATGTTCACCTCCCAACCTTGCCTCTTGGATCCAGGCAGGATGAGGCCTCCATGGGCAGAACTTTCCAGAGCAGAGCCATGGTTGTGGTGTCCCACAGCCCAGCGTTTGTGCGGGAGAGGGATCCCAGCCAGGGATCATGGAAGCAGTGGTGGCAGTGCCAGATCCCCGTGCGATGCCTACGGGGGAGGCTGCTGGGCCACGTCTGCTCCCCCTCCTCACCTCTCCGTGCCCGGGGTGTCTCCGCAGGCAGCAGGACCTGTTTCGGGTGCTGAAGGCCTACACCCTGTACCGCCCGGAGGAGGGCTACTGCCAGGCACAGGCCCCCATCGCCGCCGTCCTGCTCATGCACATGCCGGCCGAGGTACAAGCGCCTGGCACGGGGGGACAGGGAGCCCCAGTGCCCAGGGCCAGCAGGAGGGTGTGGGTCTTTCTGGGGACAGCCGGGGGGTTAACCACTGTCCCTTGGCTCACAGCAAGCGTTCTGGTGCCTGGTGCAGATCTGTGAGAAGTACCTCCCCGGCTACTACAGCGAGAAGCTGGTGAGTGAAGGGCCTGTGGTGGTGGCAGGGACTATGATGTGGCAGCCTGGAGAACAGAAGGCTCTGGGGGGACCTTATAGTGACCTTCCAGTACCTGAAAGGGGCCTATAGGAAGGCAGGGGAAAATCTGTTCACAAGAGTTTGTAATGACAGGACAAGGGTTAATGGTTTTAAGCTAGAAAAGGGGAGATTTAGGTTGGACATTAGGAAAAAGTTCTTTACTATGAGGGTGGTTGATCACTGGAACAGGTTGTCCAGAGAGGTGGTGGAGGCCCCATCCCTGGAGACATTCAAAGTCAGGCTTGATGGGGCTCTGAACAACCTGCCCTAGTTAGAGAAGTCCCTGCTTCTTGTAGGGGGGTTGGACTAGATGACCTTTGGAGGTCCCTTCCAACCCAATACATCCTATGATTCCATGTCTCCAGACTGAAAGCTCCCCTGGAGAAAGAAGGAGTGTGGGGATGTGTCAAGTGCTCCCACGTTGTGCTACAGCCCCAGGAGCATCCCGCAGCCAGGGCTGGGAGGCTCAGCGTAGGTTTGCTGCCAACATCTGTGGGGCTTTGCTCCTGTAGCTGGGTCTGGAGGGTGGGCTGCTGGACTGGGGCCAGAAAGTGAGGAGCTGATCCCAGGGCTCTCACCACTGTCCCTGCAGGAGGCCATTCAGCTGGATGGACAGATCCTCTTCTCACTGCTGCACAAGGTCTCACCCGTGGCCTACAAGCACCTGAGCAAGCAGAAGATTGACCCCATCCTCTACATGACGGAGTGGTTCATGTGCGCCTTCTCCCGCACCCTGCCCTGGAGCTCTGTCCTGCGTGTCTGGGACATGTTCTTCTGTGAAGGTAGAAGCTCCCCACCATCCTCTTCCTCCCAGGGGAGCACAGTGGAGTGTGGCAGGAGCACTGCCATGGCTGCTTGCCTGTGGCAGGTGGGACCTGTTGTAGGTCAGGTTTGGGGCAACCCCGTACCTGGAGTGGAGACTGGGCTGTTTTCCTGGTGATTAGAGGGCACATGCCTCCCAAATGCACGCCTGTGTGTGTCCTGACTGCTTGTGGGACTGGGCTCTGGTGCCCCACAGCATCTGAGGGATGTAATGGTGGTGTCACCCTGTCCCACCTGGTGCTCGCTGCCTCACCTCTCCCCTTGCAGGGGTGAAGATCATCTTCCGCGTGGGCCTCGTGCTGCTCAAACACACTCTGGGCTCCTCGGACAAGCTAAAGTCCTGCCAGGGCCAGTACGAGACCATGGAGAGGCTGAGGGCCCTTAGCCCCAAGATCATGCAGGAGGCCTTCCTGGTGCAGGAGGTGAGGTGCTGGGGAGCATCTGGGGTCCAGTGCCGCCCAGTTGACCATGCTGCTGGACTGGGCAGAGCTGGCGTAGCCTTTTGAGGACCATCCTCATGCTTGGATTTGGGGTTGCCTCTGCCCTGGGAGGTGTCCCAGTGGCTGTGGGGCTCAGACAGCCCTGGTGGCACTGGGGATATGCTGATGGCACGAGTCTGTACCCCCCGCAGGTCATCGAGCTGCCAGTGACAGAGCGTCAGATCGAGCGGGAGCACCTGATCCAGCTGAAGAAGTGGCGGGAGATGCACGGGGAGCTGCAGTGCAAGTCCCCCCCACGCCTGCACGGGGCCAAGGCCATCAGCGAGGCCGAGCCCCCCACCCGCAAGGCACTGGAGCCTGTCCCCTCCATCATCGTCTCCCCCGGGCCTGCCCCTGTGCCCAAGGCCCGCAAGAGCAAGGAGAAGAACCGAGACAAGGGTCCGGCCAGCCCCGCCAACGGCCCCGGGGCCGAGGGTAACGGGGCGCCCGGCTCGACCCGGGAGCTGCTGCACCCCCAGGTCTCCCCCCACCACCAGTCCAAGGAGAGCCTGAGCTCCCGGGAGAGCGAGGACACATACTTGTAGGGCCGGGGCGGTGCTGGGCCCCCCCCGGGCAGCCGGGCTCAGCTGGGCTGCGCACGGACCCGGGTCAAGGACACCCACCCGCGGGGGCCGTGCAGGGACCCTGTGGCACCTGGGGACAGAGGGAGGGGGTCAGGCTGGCTGGAGTGGCTCCCTGGGGGCAGCACGGGGGCAGCATGGTCCTCGTGTGCGGGGATGCTTGAAGCTGGGGGGGCAGCCATGGGAGCTCGGCTAGGTGTGGTGACCAAAGGGGACACCTTCAGGCAGCGCTGGGTGCCCACCCTGGCAGGGTGCTGGCACCACGAGCAGTGGGAGCCCTGGCAGGGGGTGGCTGAGCCACCCGAGCTCCCTCCCCACAGCTGCTGGAGGGGTCTGAGCTGCTCCTTCGGGCCCTTCTCCCAACCCCGAGCCCCTCACCCATTGTCCCCAGGGTTCCTCCTGCAGCCCCCATCCTTCTGCCCACCCCACGCAGCCCCAGACCCAGTTCCCCAGCACTTGCGCCTGGCGCAGGGGGACTGGGGGGTACGTGAGGAGCCGGGGGTCCCCTCGCCCCCCCTCCTCTTCATCTAGTGAGGATATATCAGCTGTAGCCCTATATGTAGTACCGAATTTACCTACTCACTGAGCCTATTTATTATTGTCGCAGGAGAGGGACTGAGGCAGGATGCATCAGAGGCAGCGGGATTTGATGCCAGATCACAACCATGGGGCTAAAGCCCCACCCCCTCCCCGGCCTCCCCACCACTCAGGGGAGCATTCCCACTGCTGCCCCCCACCCCAAGACCCTGGTGGAGGTGAGATGGGGTGGGTGAGCGGCCGGGTGTGCTCCCTGCTTGCTGNCCCCACTGCCCTCCCCGAGGGCTGGGGGTGGCTTTGTAAAATACAGCGGGGAAAAATGGTTTTGTACAAAGGGGTAAATAAAGCAGGATTGTGTTAAAGGCGCAGTGCCTGTGGCTCCCAGCCTGGCTTCCCGTCGCCCTGTGGGCTAGAGGGTGGCATGGGACAAGGGGTGGCATGGGACAGGGAGTGTCACTTCCTGCAGCACCAGCTTTGGGGAGGTGCTCTGGCCTGGACCCTGTTTCCTCTGTGTGCTCTGGTGGGTCCTGGGAAGGGTCCTGCTGCTGTCACCCCTCTGTCACCACTCCAGTTGAGCCACCAGGGGTGGCCCAGCCCTGACCAGGTCTCGCCCAGCCCTGGGGCTGCTCCTGTTTGAAGTGTAAACGGGAGGATGAGAGAGACCTGTCCCAGCTTGTGACGGTGTATGCCAGGCCCTGGGGGGCTCCTCGGTGGGCTGAGCTCCTTTCCCAGCACCCAGACCTGGTCCCCTCTCCCAGTGTGACCAGAGCCAGGAGACCCCTAATTTAGCCTGTGACACCACAGAGCTCAGCTTTCCATCCACAAAATGATACCAAGGCCCTCTTCCCCATCCTTGTGCTTCCTGCAGGCAGGAATTCTATCTAAACCTCCATTCCTCCCCTCCCAACCTCCCTGTCCCCGGGGAGTGGCCGCAGGACAGGGGCTGTTTGGGTGCTGGGTGTTCCCTCTCCTGCAAACCCAGCTCTGGGGCTGCTGCCCCAGGTTTGGCCAATCCCCCACCCCCGGGCAGGCTGTGGGGTCTGTATGTGGGCTCCCAGTGACTGGTGCTGGTGGGGGCTGAGCTGGGCTGGGAGTGGGAGTGGGAGGGTTGGTTCGGACTGGGCCCCCCGAGACCCCCGGGGTCGAGCATTCCGGTGCTCTGAATTTGGGCTGGTTTGTGCATCCTGGGGCTCCGGGCTGGGGCTACTCCGGGTCTAGTCCAGTCCCGGCACCCCAGGGCTGTGGGTGGGGGCTGCTCCGGGCACCTCGAAACTCCGGGGCTCCGGGCTGGGATTGGTCCGATCATTCCAGGGCTCCGCATTGAGGCTGCTCCGGGCATCCCTGGACTCCGGGTCGGGCACCCCGGCTCCTGAATTGGGGCTGGTCCCGGGGCTCCGGATCGGATCCAGTGCGGGCACCCCGGGACTCCGGGTCCGGACACCCCGAGGCTGCGGGTTGGGGCTGCTCCGGTCACCCCGAGACTCCGGGGCTCCGAATTGCGGCTGTTCGGTGTCCCCCTGGGACACCAGGGCCGGTCCTGGGGCGGGGCTGGGCGGGGCTTTCGGTTGCCCCTCCTCCCGCGCGGGGCGGGTCCGGGGCGGGTTCGCACTCCCCCCCCCCAGCCCCATCCCGCTGCCCGCTGTTGGTTGGGATCGGCAGCTCCGGTTTCTTCTCCAGGTGCAAGTTCTTCAGCCTGACGGAGACCCCCGAGGACTACACCATCATGCTCGACGAGGAGGGCTTCAAAGGTGGGTTCCGCGGCCACCGCGTCCCTCGCCCGGTGGGGTGACACCGGCAACACGAGCTGTGCCCGTTCTCAGCCCGACGACGCTCCGGCATGGGCTGCGGGGAGCGAGTCCGGGCTTGTAGCGAGGCTCCCTCGGTACGTCCCCATCCCCGGGGCTCCTGGCGCCTGCGCTGGGGATGTACCAGCTTGCACGGCCAAGGCTCTCCCCACTAATAACTCCCTTCCAGGCAGAGCTGCGGCTTTGCCAGCTCATGGGACCGGGCTGGGAAACCAGTAGGGATGGTCTGCGGGGAGCCCAGTGCCAGCTGAACACCCGGGCAGGGGGCTGGTACCCCCTGAGATGCCCGTGGGCAGCTCTTGGGGTTCCCTGTTGCACCGGGGGTGCTGCCAGATCTCCTGCCATTATTTCCTTGGCCGTTTTTGTCTCTACCCCCTGCCCAGCAAGGGCCAGGGCCGGCGTTTCGGCAATTCTGTGCCAGTCTTGGAGGTGCTGCCTGTTTTTGGGGTGTTTTGAGGGGTTTGAGCCCTTCCAGGCTGGTTCCATCCCTGGGTGGTGTCATTGGGTGATGTCCCCACCGTGGGTGACCCGTCGGGTGATGTCCCCACCGCTGGTGACACAGTGCGTGCCATGCATCACCGCCGGTGCTGCCGGGGGTACCGGCCCAACGGGCTGTGCCGGAGGGGCCGGATCCTGGCCTGGCTTCCCATGCCCAAACCTTCCTGCCGAGGCCACAGCTTATCACCTTGGCCGTGCCCCAAGGAGCAAGGGTCAGTGCTCCGGCCACGGGGCACTCACCGGCCAGATCCAGCTCTCACCGCCCCTTCGCTCGGGGAAGGGGCCGTGAGGCTGAGCTCTCCCCCCCTCCCTATCCCGAGCCGGAGCCATTCCCCACGTATTGTTTTATTTCGGGGCCTGCGGACAAATATTCCTCGATCCCGAGGGGAGGGCGGGAAGTGCCGAACAATGGTCCTGTGAGCCGGCGGCCCCGCTGCGCCCTGAGCACCCCCCAGGGCTGGGGGGCTGCCAGCGTCCCCCTGCTGCGGGGCCGGGGAGGAGACCCCCGGCTGCATCCCCCCCGCTTCCCTTGGGGATCGGGGTTCAGCCCCGGGGTGTGTATCAAAGGGACAGCAGGGTCCCCTCCGCACCCTCACGGCCTCGCCCAGCCTGGTGTTGAAAAGCCATTAAGCGGCGAGGGATGGGACGGGTCCCCATGTCCCCGTGTGTCCCCCCCCGGCCCCCGGGCTCAGCCCTGGGCGGGAGCCGAGGCCGTTCTGAGCTTCCTGCGCAGGAACAGGCACTGGGAACACCCGCCAAGGCCCCCTGATCCGGCCCCGCTCCCGCCCTGCCCCAAGCTGCCATCTGGGAGCTGGGTGCTCGGGCCCGTCCCATCATGAGGTGCCCCCCATGGATGTCAGACCCCGCCCTGGGGGGAACAATGTGTGGGAACACTGGTGTGATGAGTTTCCATTCCCAGCTGGGCTGGGTCGCTGGGTGCCCACCAAAGGGCTGGTGCTTGTGAGGGTCTCCCATGGGTGCTGCCTCCACCTTTGCTGGGCAGGGGGAGTGGTTTTGAGACCCCCTTGGGTGCCCACCCCACTCTTGCCATTCCAGGGACCGCTGTGGTGTGGGGAAGGGTGTGCCAGGGAAGGGGGTGCCAGGGAAGGGGGGTGCCTGGATGAGTCCTGGGGGGCCCCAGCAGTTCCAGCACCCCTCATGGGCAGGAGAGTGGGTGCAATGGGGGGACAAGTTTGGGACACACGAGCGCAGCCCCATCCCCCCAGTCCTGGGGCAGGAAGGAACTGGTCACTGCCAACACAAGCANCGGGGCTTTCGGTTGCCCCTCCTCCCGCGCGGGGCGGGCCCGGGGCGGGTTCGCACGCACGGCGGCGGCAGCGGCGGCGGGGCCCGGTCCCGGTGCGGCCGCCATGGACCTGCACATCCTGGAGCACCGGGTGCGGGTGCTGAGCCTGGCCCGCCGCGGGCTCTGGCTCTACACTCACCCGCTGCTCAAGCTGCTCTTCCTGCCCCAGCGCTGTCGGTACCGGCTCTTCCTCCCTGGCCTTCTCCTCCTCCGGTGCCCGGCACCGTTCCCCCCCCCCAGCCCCATCCAGCTGCCCGCTGTTGGTTGGGATCGGCAGCTCCGGTT
>VYZX01021387.1:0-55957 GCA_013401335.1 Brachypteracias leptosomus | reverse complement strand
GGGGGACAGGAGGGAGACGCTGGGGTGACCCGGATGGGGGTTCCTCAAGGGTCCCCTTGTTCCACGTCCAGGGAATTCCTGGCCGGTGTCTCTGGCAGCTGCGGTGTCTCTCCTGGGCGCTGCGCCCACTTTGCAGACAGGGAAACTGAGGCAGGCGGTGGGGCCGGCGCGGGGGGGGGACCAGCCGAAGGCAGGTTTCCTTGCGGGAGCCCCGCTGAGTCAGCCGGGGCCGGGGTGGGGCCTCGCTCCCGCAGCGCCCGCCCGGGGATAACGGAGGGGAAAGTGCCTGCAGAGCCGAGTCCACCCGGCAAGTCCTCACCGGGCCCGATTGCGAAATGTGGGAATGCCGCGGGGCACCCCGGCGGGAAGGGAGGCGGGGGAGCGCCTGCCGGGGGGCAGGTGAGGGGGCCGGGAGCGGGCAGGGAGCCTCAGCGCAACAACTGGGCTGGCAAACTGGGTGGTGTGGGGGCTGCCGGCTGAGCTGGACCCCAAGCCAGGATGGGTCCCTGCTCTGACTGGACGCCTCCTCTTGGGTGCCCGGGGTTGGGGCCATCCTCGGCGGGTGCTCCACATCATGGGGGCATCAGTGGTGTGGCACGATCCCCATGGTGGTCCCCACCATGACGTTCTTCTCTCTCCCTACACAGGTGTCGTGCCCTTCGTGGCCCTGCTCCTGCTGCAGCGGCGGCCAGTGGCCGGGCGGGCACTGCTGGTCACTGGCTCCGCCTGCCCCGGCCACGGCTTGTGCCGCTCCACCGTCCAGGAGCAGACCCGCAGGCAGGTCGCCCTGCTCAACGCCACCGCCCAGGACCTCTTCAGCCTCTATGTAAGTGGTGCTCAGGGACAACCGGGGTCTGCTCCATCATGGGCATCAAGGGCTGGGGATGGTGGTGGAAGGTGGCCGGGGCAGGGACAGGGGACACGGGGGTGACCTCTTGCCTCTCCTCCCAGCTGAAGTGCCAGGGAGAGCCGTTCAGCAGTGAGACAGACAAGCTCTGCAACTCCAGCAGAATCTCCTTTCCTGCTTTCCACGTCAACCGGACGAGCGAGAGGAAGGAGATCATGGTGGCCATGTACAAGCTCTTTGCCTTCCTCAACGCCTCACTGGGGAACATCACGCGCGATCAGGAGGAGCTCAACCCCACAGCTAAGGAGCTCCTGGACCGGCTCCACAACACCACCAAGACCACCCGGGGCCTCATCTCCAACCTCACCTGCCTCCTCTGCAAGAACTACAACATCTTCCAGGTGGACGTCAGCTATGGGGAGAGCTCTAAGGGCAAGAGTGCCTTCAAGAAGAAGCAGCAGGGCTGCCAGGTGCTCAGGAAGTACGTGCAGGTCATCGCCCAGGCTGCCCGCGTCCTCCTACCTCATCTCAGCCCCCCCTGAGTGCCCGCCCCGGCTCCTCTGTCTCCCCCTCACCGGCCATCCTCCAACCAGTGCCTCCTCAACTCTCGCCTTCCTATTTATTACTCCAGACCTTGCACTGGCCCTATCCACCCTCCAGTAATTTATTTGCCCCTTGAGGGGGGTGCTCGTTGGTGTGTCCTGGGTGGAGCAGAGCCGGAGCCAAGCATTCAGCAAGACAAGAGGTGACGCCGGGGCGTGGGCTGGTCCTGTCCCGTGCTCCGAGGGGTTGCCAGGGGCTGGCAGCTGGGTTGGACTCTCTGCCCTATGACCGGGCTCTTCCATCATAGAGAGCAACCTGATGGACACCCTCCAGCATCATCCGAGAGCCTACACTTCCCTGGAAAAGGGGTCAGGATGAAGGACGCTGGGATGCTGCGACTGGTGGGGACATGGGGACTCAGGGACACGCTCGCCCTGCACATTTTGGGGCTGGGTTCCTGCACAAAGAGACAAACTGAGGGTCCTGGGGTGGCTGCGGTGGCTGGGGCTGGGTCCCACCGCCTCGGAGGAGGCCACCTCTGGGGACAGAGCTGGTGGCCACTTCACTGGGGAGCATCGTCCTCTCCTGCACAGGCATGGGGGGGCACAGAGGGCCCGTCCTCCCGCTTCAGAAAAGGGCTTTTCCCATCGGAAGGACTCTAAATGTAGTCATGGCCAAGAGCCACACAGGGGGACATGGAGACACCAGGAGGTGGGGACCTGGGGACACCAGGACATGTGGCAGGAGGAGCTGGCTCACTCCTGGTACCAGAGCGGGCTGCCAGGGTTATTTATTGCTTCGGTGGAAAGCCCAGTGTGCACTGAGTGCTCTGACCAGACTTTTAATAATGTTATTAATAATAATTAATAATAATAAATAATAATAATATTTGTGGTAATATATAGAGAGAATTCTATTTAAATATTTATTTTTTTATACTTCTCTCCCCCCTTTTTTTAAATAAACCAACAGAAATGGACTGTATTTGGCTTCTCTTTGCTGGGTTCCTTTCTTGCCCCCCAAACACCCTCGGGGCTGCCCCAAAAACTCCTCAAGCATAGCTTGGGGAGTCACTGTCCCCTGTTCTCCTGCTCCTTTTGCCCTTCCCATCTCCTCTGGGATGGTTCATCGGAAAGGTACAGGGAGGGTGTGGGGACCATCATAGCATGGGGGCCACCAGGGCATGGGGAGTGTCATGGTGTGGGGACAATCATGGCATGGGGAGCATCATAACATGGGGACCACCATGGCATGGGGACCACCACAGTGTGGGGACTATCATGGTATGGGGACTATCATAGAGTGGGGAATATCATGGTGTGGGGATCATCATGATGTGGGGTCCATTACAGTGTGGGGAGCATCATGGTGTGGAGACCATCATAGCACGGGGACCATTATGGTGTGGGGACTATCATGACATAGGGAGCATTATGGTGTGGGGACCATCATGGTGTGGGGACCGTCATGGCATGGGGAGCACAGCACTGCAGGGATCCCTACTCTGGGAATGCTGGTGGTGCTGGGAAGTACATGGAAAGGCTGTAGCTGGCTGGGAAGAGGCAGAGAGAAGCGGAGGGTGGGGGGGCAGATAAAATCACAGCCACTTCCCAGGCAGCCCTGGGAGAGGCTCAGCAAAAGCTTCAGCAGGGCCAAGACCACCTAAGGCTCCACCGTGAGTGTCTCGGATGGGGCTGTACTGGTTAACAAGAGGCTGATTATAGAGACGTTGGAGCAGGATGATGAAATTTTCCTCCTCCTCCGGAGCCCTCGGGCCACCGGCCAAACCTCCCAGGCATGAGACAGCAAGCGGATGAGCTAAGATCCTGTGTGATCATCTCTCGTGTCTCAGAGGAGCCCTGACCAAAAAAATCATCGCAAAAATTCCAAAGTTCCCCCCAAAACCCCTCTTTCTCTGCCCTGTCAGGGTTGCACTGCCTGGTTGTGTCCCAAGGGAGGTTTCACAGCATCAGGTTGTCTCCAGAATGGGGAGCCCAGTGCCGCCAGCAGCCTCATGGTGGTGTCGGCAGTGCCCAGCTCCTGCCTAGCCCCGATATCCCTCATGTCACGGGGTGAGCCCCAAGTGGCACCGGCTTCCCCAGCCCATGGCACCCGAGGCATCCCTGGATGCCACAGTGGGGCCTCAGGCACTGTGTGGTTTTCTTCCACCAGCCCATCCTGCTACCAGGATAGGGGCCCTGAGTGTCCCCTGGGCCATTGCACAGTTGTGGTCCCATTTCCAGCTGGCATCGTGAGATAAGATGTTCCCAAACCAATACAACTCCCCCCAAAAAACACAGGGATGGGGCAGGGCTCAATGGCAGCCTCAGAGGGGGAGGTATCATCCATTTGGGATGGTCGTCATACATTGAGGCCAGGTCCTGCAGAGCAGGATGGGTGCCAGGGTCACCATGTCCCCGTGGCTGGGGACACATGGGTGTCCCCATGGCTAGCACTACCAGGCCATTGTATGGCCAGCATCTCCTGTGCTGGGAGTCCAGGGCTGGGCATCCAGGCTGAGCCTAAATATCCACAACCCATCCACACTGGGGACCTGGCAGGTGCCTGGAAGTGCCACCAACCTGGTCCTGGGGGCTCAAGGGGTGGCCGTGGCCAGGGGCTTGGGTTGAGGAGCTGGGCTGGGGCCGAGGTCGAGTGCAGCAGTGAGGAGCTGTGCACATCTGGATTTCTCACGCTTGCCTTCAACATCCCTCCTCAACCAGATGGCAAAAATAAATAAATAGAATAAATCAGAGCCTCCTGACAGAAATTGGGAACTCACGCCTGGGCTCTGCGTTTCATGAGTCTCCCTGGAAGACAGTCAAACGAAGGCGAGGACAATGGGTTCACTTCTCCCCTGTGTCGGGTCATTCCCAGTTAAGGCTCATTAGGAGCGGGCGGGGGATTAACTCTTCCGTCCCTGGAAAGGCGGCTCCTGCTGAAGCATGGATGGGGCTCTGAAATTCCCAACTCCCCATCGCTCAGCCTCCCCTGGGGCTTTGGGGTTAGGGCTGGAGGTGGCTCCTTGGCTCATGCCATTACCCTGGCTCCTGGGAGCCGGGACACATTGCCCTGTGCTCAGTGGACATTCCAAACTCCAGGAAGATGGAAAAGGCTTCCAATGACCTCAGCCAGTGGTGTTCCCACCCAGCCGGCGCTCAGGGTAACCGGGCCTGCCCCGCGAGCCGGGCTGAGAGCACCAGGGGGCATCCGGCACCGCCGCTTCCCAGTGGGATTGGCAGGACCCCATTAGCAGTTCTCCTTCAACTCCAGGACACGGAGGAACTACTTAGGCTGGGGCGAGAGCAAGGGCGGGGGCTGCGGGAGCTGTTGGGAGCAATGCCCGCACCCCGACACCGGAGCGGCCCGACCATCGGCAGGTCAGCGTTGCCTTCGGGGAGCGCGGGACGTGAGGAGCTGCTGCTGCCCGCGGTGAAGTCAGAGCCACTGCCTGGGTGTGACGGGCTGACCTCAGACCTTGGCCCCGTGGTGTGGATCATGTGCTAGAACTGACGCCGAATGGGTCCGTGCTGCTGCCCCGGGGCCACCGGCCAGCCTGGACTTGCCATCCACGGGCTACAGGTGTGGTGGTGGGGCAGCCGCAGCTCTGCATCCCTGGGGCCAGCATGAGCATCCCAAGCTGGGTTGACCTCTGAATGGGGAAGATCCCAGTCCCACATGCCCCTGTGTCCACTCAGGCTGGGGATGGACCTGCTGGTGCCCACGGCAGAGGCCCTTCCCCATTCAGGAGGTTCCCCTAAGGCTCCATATCCAGGAGATGTGTTCAGCCGATCTCCCCAGCTCCAAGCCGGGTCCCAGCATGTCCCTGAGGAGAGGACACCATGTCCAAAGGGCTGGCCAGCAGCTCTTCCTCGCCGTCTCGGGCTGGCCGCCAGCCCAAGCACGGAGAGCAGAGCTGAGCCCATCTGAAACACGTTGGTCCCCGGGCACTCTTGCTGCAATAGCAGATGCTCCTGTGGGTCCCCGACCACATCACAGCCCGGCCGCGCGGGAACTGCACGTTCACATGGGAAGAAACAGCCCTTGCCCCGAACGGCCCAAACTCTTAATTGGAGACCAACCGTAGCAAATAAACAAGACAATGGGCTGGAGGCGAGACGAACGCAACCTCTGTCGCAGGACACGGCTCCGGGAGCCGTCTCTATGCCCAGCGGGGGACTTGGCACGGGCCGGCAAGAGCCGAGGGGGAGGCAGGGGCCAGATCCGGATCCCCCGGCAGAGCTACTTGCTGTGTGACATCGCTGGGGCTCGGGGCTGGCTCGGTAGCTGGATGACACATCCCCAGAGGTCCCCCGAGACCCTTGTTGGCAGCTTTGCTAAGCAAGTGTTTAGTCTCATGGTGAGGGAGCTTGGAGTGAGGTCAAATCCAGCCTTGGTGAGCTGCTGGAGAGGCCTGTCCTTGCTGCACCCCAATTCAGGGCTGGCTGGGGAACCCCTCCCATGCCTCACACAGGGCTTAGGGGACCCTTCTCCATCACCCTCCATCAAGGACATGACCTGCTGCCTTGTCTTTTGCCAGGAGTGATGCGCCAGGCCAGACCTGGGTATCTGGTGGCCGGGGTTATCTCAGCACAGCTATCACCCTCAAACAGAAGGTGGGGAACATTCCACAGCCCTTGGGCGCTCTCAATAAAGGGCTCAGCACCCCGATAGGATGCTCAGCATGCAGAGCACCCAGCCAGTGGTGTCTGAAACAGAGGAACACCCCAGCTCTTCCATTTCAGCTCTGCTCAGGGTCTCACTGACCTCCCTGACAGACCATGAGACCAAAGCCCAAATATGGCAGGACCTGCAGGGCTGAATCTCTTTGGGGTGTATCTGCTTAACAAAGGCCTTTCAGGTGAACCTACAGAGCTCTGGAAGGGGGAAAAATGAGGGCTCAAGGGGAAGGTCTCAACCAAGGAAAGGGAGAGCACTGGGGAAGTGGGAGAGAGATGGAAAGGGTGAAGAGTTAGACATCAAGCCCCCAGCAGGCTCCCAGAGGAGCAAGCATCACTGGGAGAGACCCACCAGGATGCTGGAGATGATGGGGAAGGACCTGGGGACCCTGGGACCAAGTGGGAGCCGCGGAAGCTCCTGGGGGCCCTGGAGCCAGGGTGGCAAGTAGGCACACATCACTGCAGCCCCAGGTGCCCCTTCTGCTGCCACAGCTTGTGTTCCCAGCCCCAGAGAGCCAAGTGCCATCTTTGGCCCATTAGCCTGGCTCGGTGGGAAGAGGAGACGCTGCTGTCATTTTTCCCATTGAGACAGAAAACCTCAAAAAATATCTGCAAAAGTAGTGGAAATTCCTGGAGAAAGAGAGAAAATGGAAAGGTGCCATTTCTTCTGGCATTAAAGGGAGATGGCAGAAGAGAAGAGCCATGACTGAGACTGAACCAGCCCATCTCTGAGGTGTCCACCAGCTCCTCACTCCCTGCACGCTCTCCCACCCTGGAGAGTGGAAGCACTGCCACCCCAACACCACCTTGGGGAGAGCAAGAGATGCTCCCAGATAAAACTGGGGGATGCCTGACCCTATAGCACCTCTAGCCCCCTGCCCACTGCCTCCACCCAGCCCCAGCAGGATTCACCACGGGTGTCCCACAACCCATGGCAGTGATTGAACCCCGATGGGCTCCCCATTGAGCTCAGCTGTGCCAAGCACTGGGGGGCTGAGCTCGCTGTGAGGATGCCAAGCATCTCCCCCAGCTCTCCTTGCACCCAGGACAGGATCAGTTGCTGTGTTTATTGGTTCCCCCCCAGCCCAGGTCACACTCTCCTCTCCCCAGCTCCTGCTTCTCCGAGGCTTGTTTCCCAAGAGCACAAGGTGTGCGTGCGATTGTGCCGGGTGAGCGGGTGCGCACCCGCGGCTGCCAACCGTGTTTGGTGAAGAGCCCGAGGCTCCAGAGATAGGAGCTTCCTACACGTCCTGTGAAGACACGAGAGGAGAAAGCCCCAGACGAGCCCCCACGGCGGCAGGGAAGCTGCAGCATGAACCCAGCCTTTTCCAGCCACTGGAGACTCTCCTCCTCCGCAGCCAGGGTGCCTCGAGGCATGAACCTGCCAGGAACCATGAGCCTG
This sequence comes from Brachypteracias leptosomus, assembly GCA_013401335.1. NCBI lineage: Eukaryota > Metazoa > Chordata > Aves > Coraciiformes > Brachypteraciidae > Brachypteracias > Brachypteracias leptosomus. The sequence continues at coordinate 48,486 of VYZX01021387.1, read as the reverse complement.
ACTCATTCCTCTGCTCCTAGAGAGATCGCTGCTTGATTTTCTCCTGGCATTCCCCACAGGGCTCTGCGTATGGCCATGGGGCTGGGTGGGCAAAGTCTGACTCCTGACATCCGTGGTGAGATGCCTACTGGGCTCCAGGATGGGGCTTTCCACAAGGAAGCTGTGGTCGCCCCACCTTGGTGCTGCCAAGTTCCACTGCCAAACACCCCACTTTGCTGCTGTGGTATCTCAGCCTCATGCCAGGCAGCAGCAGCTATCCCTGGTGCTCATAGAATCATAGACTCATTGAATGGCTTAGGGCAGAAGGCACCTTTAAAGGTCACATCTAGTCCAAGCCCCCTGCACTGAGCAGGGACATCTGCAACTAGAGCAGGTTGCTCAGAGCCCCAGCCAACCTCACCTGCAATGGTTCCAGGGATCCACCTCTCTAGGCAACCTGGCACAGGCTCTCACCACCCTCAGCAGCAAAACTTTCTTCCTTCTCTCTAGTCTGAATCTCCCTCTTTTAGTTAACCATCCTCCCTTGTCCTGTCCCAACAGGCCCTGCTCAAAAGTCTGTCCCTATTTTTTCTGACAGGCTCCTTGAAGTCCTGAAAGACCCCAAGAAGATCTCTGTGGAGCCTTCTCTTTTCGAGGCTGAAGAGCCCAACTTTCTCAGCCTGGCCTCCCAGCAGAGAGGTTCCAGCCCTCCCACCATTGCTTTGGCCTCCTCTGGCCCTGCTCCAACAGCTTCATGTCCTCATCACTCCAGCACCACTAGTCCTCAAGGCACCAGGAGCCACAACCACTTGATGACCGATTTTTACCATCCCAGGGAGCAAAGTGAAAGGCTCTCTAATATTATTCCTCATGCCTTCCAGCCTGCCCAGGCAGAGGGGCCCAGCCTGGCTCCTGGTGCGGGTGGGGGGAGCTGTGGCAGCCCCCACCCGGGTCCATTCCCGCATGCTCGCCTCGCAGCCAAGCCCGGGAGGAAACAAGCCCCAGCTGTGCCTCTTCACAGCTACTGTGACCGGACTCTTCCCCCAGAAGGTCTTGGATGAGCAGCAGGAGGGACCTGCCCCATCACTGGGGCAGAACAAGTTGCGCTTCACAGCTGGGAGGTGCAAATCACAATGGGTTCATTGCAAGGCGGCATTGTCACCCCATGGTGCCATGAGCTGCTAGAGGCAAAGGCAGCACGGGTCCCATCCCACGTCCCCGGGGCTGGTTCCCCCCATGGGGCTGTTTATGTCTCCCCACATCTGTGTTTATGTGTGCGCTTCCGCGGGCGTGCATGTGGCTCCGGGTGTGCGGCGGGTCCCGGGGCGTGGACGGGCGGCTCTTCGCACCAGGCTCTCAGCGAAGCTCTTTGCAAATGCAAACAAGGCTGGGAGCCCTGGCAGCTGCTCCCTGAGCCCAGCTCCAGCCCCACTTCCAGACAGCCGGTAACCGCAGGGCTGATGACCGAGCACACATGCTTCCCTCCAGGCCTTCCTAACTGCACCGTCAGATATTCTGAAACAAAGGAAATTAAAGGCAATGCTGATAGCAAGAAATACGTCACGGGAGCAACGAGAGGCAGTGGGTTCCCCTGGGGTGTCTGGGAATGGGCGGCGGCGGTGGGAGAAGGGGCTCTGGAACCACAGGCAAGGGACCAGGCTTGGCCAGGACTCTGTCCAGAGCTGGGTGGGCATTGGCAGCACTGCCGACCCCAGGAGAGGCTGGGAGGGCTCCAGCACAGCCGCGGGCTGGCGATGGTCACGCTGGATTTCTCATGGAAACTTGCATAGGATCTTGCCAGATCCCAGGACTCTTTTTATTTTATTTTTTTTCCCCTTTTTTTCCCTCGCCTTTGCCCAGATTGTCTCTAACCAGCTCCTCTGATTCCCTCCAGCTGCCTGCACGCGAGCGCTGCGCGGCCAACGCCCGGAGCCAGCCGGGATGGGAGCTGCTGCTGCCATCCCCATGGGCACGCGGCCACTGGCATCCAGCCGGAGCTCACCCCTGGGCACAGGCCGGTTACTGGTGAACCCAGGGGGACAGCAAGGTGCTGGCACATGTTTAGGGGCTGGGCTGGACAGGGACCACCAGCATGGTGCTAGAAGATGGGAGAGTGGTGGGAAGCAGGGCTGGGCCGGCAGGGATGAGTGTGACCTAGCAGTGGTGGTGGCAGCAGCTGGTGGGGCACAGGAACCCCACTTCCCTCAGCCACCAGCTCACGGGATGATTTAATGCTTCTAGAATGCCCAGGGAAACAGCCTGGCAGGAAGGATGGAAAAGCCTGGTGCTCACTTCACCTGGAGAGGGTGGGGTTTGAGTAGCAGGGGCTGCAGCAGAGCAGGGTGGGACAAGAAACTCTGGGCTTTGATCACAGCGAGAGACTTTCAGGGGAGCTTTTCCTACAGTCAGGGTGGGGATGTGCTGGGTTTGCTGCCCCAGGAAGAGGCAGACTGGGGATGCAGGGCAGGCAGGTCCATGGCTCCCATGGAATTGCCGCTCACTGCAATATCTCCAAGCATCAGTCTCCAATTCCATGGACTTTCTCCCAACCTCAACCTCCCAGCCGGGATGCACAAGTGGTTTGGTTGGGAGCGGACAGAGGCACGAGCAGCTCAGAGATGTCCAGGGAGAGGGGTTCAATTCAGGCAGCAGAATGGGTTTGCTGCTCTAAATCCCTTCTGGAGCCGGAAGGTTTTTTTGGCTTCCTTACAGCAGTGTCCAGCCTATTGTGGGAAAGCACCGAGCACCGGCCACCGCTTTGCCTCTGCTACAGGCAGGGTCACAAGGCTCGTTGAGAGCAGCTGTGGAACCAAGTCATTTTTGGCCAAAAAATATCTTTTCATAAGCACGGGGGAGGAGGGAGCCAGCTGGGCAGAAAACACAGGCAGGGCAGTTCCCTAGAAATAGCCAAACTCCTCCAAAAAATAACCTGAGGTAATAACTCTCCCCACCCAGCCCCACACGCGCCTGGCTGGATTCATCCCACTTTGATCTCCCAAAATCCCCTCGCTCTCCCAACCTGGCTAATCAGCCCTTTTGGGGCAATCCCTGCAAAACTCCTGCAGTCCCAAAGGCAGCTGAGGTGTCACTGCAGGACCTAGAGCCTTTTTGCTGCTGAGGCAGGCTCGGAGGGCCCCGGGGGCCGCAGCTTCCCTTCCCGGGAGGCAGAGGGGAAGGAAGGGCAGGCAGGGGGGCTGGCGCTGCCCTGGCCACTGCCCGCTGTGCCAGTGCCCGCTTCTGCTGCGCCGGGTTGCAAAGCTGCTTCCTCGGGGTGCTGTGGGCAGCTGCTGGGGAAGGGATGGGTGGTGGATGCTCCATCCTGGCCCAAAACACCGGCCAGCGGTCACTAACCAGCCCAGTGAGCAGCCCCATGCTGGGATGTGTGGGTGCCAGATGCAAGCACAGCCCCACAGGGTGAGCCCACAGCCCTCGGTGGGATGTGCTGGGAGACATCCAGACCTGCCCTGAGCCTGGTCTAGAATCCAGGATTTTGGCCTAAGCATGGAACATANCCCCCGTCCTCCTCCCTTTATAGTTGAGCTGACGTCATATGTTCTGGAATATCCTATTGGTCAGCTCGGGTCGGCTGTCCGGGTTGTATCCCCTCACAGATCTTGCCCCCCCGTACCTTTGGTGCTGTGTGAACACTGATAGTCATAACATGGATGTGTCATCAACAGCCTCTGGGTCCCAGTACTGCAGCATGAGGGCTTATGGGGAAAATCAGCTCAGACAGACCCAATACACTAACGTCTCACCTGAATCTACCCACCTCTAGTTTTGAGCCATTCCCCCCAGTCCTACCACTACCCAACATCCTAAAAAATCCCTCCCCAGCTTTCTTGTAGCCCCCTTAAGATCCTGGAAGGCCACAATAAGGTCCCCTTGGAGCCTTCTCTTCTCCAGACTGAACAACCCCAACTGTCTCAGTCTGTCCTCATAGGAGAGGTGCTCCAGCCCTCTGCTCATCCTTGTGGCCCTTCTCTGGACACATTCCAGCACACCCATATCTTTCTTGTAATAGGGGCTCCAGAGTTGGACGCAATGCTGCAGATAGGGTCTCACGAGGGTGCAGTAGAGGTGCAAGCAAGTGTCAGCCTCGACGAGCAGAGCAGGAGGGAGGCACTGTTGAAACTCTGGAGCTCAGGCAGCTCTCGGTCCTGAACTCTGGTTGCTTTGGGGGAAAAGAGCAGAGGAGGCTCTTTGGTGCTGCCCACCTTTGACACAGCAACACAGCCAGATTCCTGGGGCCACTCAGATGGCTTCCTCCTGCCACCAGGGGGAGGATGGGAAGAGCAAGGCAGCTTCTCCTCTGATTCTAGATGGGACAGCAGCGGGAAGGAGAGCAGCTTGGGCGAGGGGAAACCCAAGGTCCTCCTCCCTCTTTGCAGGTAAAACATCGAGCCCAAAAGCCCAAGGGCTCCAAGCCACCTTGCTGGACCTGCTCCACAGAGCAGGCTGTGACCCCACTACAGTCCCACGCAGCCCTGTGATTTCCATATTCCCCTTCTTCTTCCCCAGGTGAGGCTCTGAGAAGGAACTTCCCACCAAGAACAGACTTGCCTTGCTCTCAGCCGAGGGGGATCTGCCCCCTCGCTTTGCTTAAGAATTTGCTCTTACTCAGAAGGCATCAAGGCTTCTTTGTAACCTCCTGCCTAGCAGAGGGGCAGCTGTTGTGGCTGGCCTCCCTCTTCCTCTCAGCCCACGCAGATGGGTTCAGTGCCTTGCAAAGAGCTGCCTGTTCATGTGCTTCCCTCCCAAAGGTATGTTCCTTGGCGGCAGGAGAAGCAGCAGGAGAGCAGGTGGGCCCCCAAGAATGAAGAACGTTCTTCCCTCCTTCCTCAGCTTAAGTAGGTCAGTGCAGCCCTTGCTGCACCCTGGAATCAGAAGGAGCTTTATCACCTTCCATTGCCTGCCATGAAAATGATCTGCGGGCTGGAGCATCTCTCCTGTGAAGACAGGCTGAGAGAGTTGGGGTTGTTCAGCCTGGAGAAGAGAAGGCTCTGGGGAGACCTTCCAATACCTGAAAGGGGCCTATAGGAAGGTGGGGTGGATCTGTTCTCAAGGGTTTGTAGTGACAGGATGAGGGGTAATGGTTTTAAGGTAGAAAAGGGGAGATTTAGGTTGGACATTAGGAAAAAGTTCTTTAATGTAAGGGTGGTTGATCACTGGAATGGGCTACCCAGAGAGGTGGTGGAGGCCCCATCCCTGAAGGCATTCAAGGTCAGGCTTGATGGGGCTCTGAGCAACCTGCCCTAGGTAGAGATGTCCCTGCTTCTTGTAGGGGGGTTGGACTAGGTGAACTTTGGAGGTCCCTTCCAGCCCAATACATTCTATGATTCTTCAAAAAATGCTGGTTAGATAAGGCTCAAAAATCCATCCCCCAAGTGCAGCGTGGCTCCTGAAACACCTCATGGGAGCGTCCTTCCCCAAATTCTCCATGAGTCGTTTTTTTCAGGAGAAAACAGAGTTTTTGAGGAGTCATCAAAACCACCAGAAGACAACGTTCAGCCCCCTGAGTGATTCCCACATTTTCCTTCCATCTTTGCTGTCACATGTCACCATGTCCTCACCCAGCCCTCCCCCGGCTCGCGTCCCCGCAGTGCTGATCCTGCCCGAGGCGGGCTGTAGTCACACTGGGATGGCCCAAACACACCTCCTGGGAATGCTGGGCACACCACAGGAGTGACGGGGATCAACGCTCATCCCCGGGATCACCAAACCCAGAGAAAGTGACTCTTTGTTTCTCCAAAGGCTGCAGAAACACTGAGGTCAGCAGAATTTTTGTAAGCGATGGCTAAACCATATTGTAGATCAAAGGGAGACAGGACTGGCCGGGTCTGAGCCAAAGCCCCTCCAGCCATCCTCAGTTTCCAGCACTAACTCAGGCCAGATGCTCCCAGGAAGGGGCAAAGCCTCCTTGGTGCAGAGATGCAAAATTATCTCCCCGTGCTTGACTTCTCACCATCCCATGCAAGGGCATGGGAGCAGGTCCACTGGCTTTGCCGGTCAAGAGCAGCGTGACGTGGATGGGAGGGATATGTTCCTCTACAGATAATGGAGAAAGAGAGAGGAAAGGCTTTCTTCAGAGTGATTCAGAAGAAGAGTCCATCTCTGCTCTGAATCATCCTGGGGAAGAGCTGATCTCTCCTCATTGACCAAATAGGGAGTTTAGGGCTGTTGGCCTTCAGCTAGACCCTCAAACCCCTCAAATCAGGGTGAATACACCATCAGAAGGGGTTTCAGCCTCAGCAAAACATCCCTCTATGGGGACCTCTCTTAGATGCCTCCCTAAATACAAAACATCACCAGGACACACAACCAAGGTGCAGACCTCAGGTGGAAGTGAGATGGCATCCAACAAAGAGCTGAACTTAGCAAAAACCTCCTTTCCCGAAGCCCTGCTCCATGGGGCTCTCCAGTAATATCCAGATTAACAGAGGAAATTCTTCACAGAAGTCTATGCAACATTGGAAACGCCAGACAAGCATCTGATGACAGCACCTTGAGGAGCTGAGCTCTGTGCCACATCACTCCTGGCACAGTGGTGTGACCTCAGGAGAGTCACTTCCAGTTTGAATTTAAGCTTCTCCTTCTTTATTGCGGGAATAAAGATGCTCGACCCGCCTTGCACAGAACCTTGTGATCTGTGGATGAAAGCAGCACTGATGGATTAATGGAATTACTGTCAGAAAGCTGGGGGGTGGAAATACCAGTTGCAAGACACCAAAAAATCCAGTCCTGCCCACGGGCAGCACTTCCTACCACGGTGATGCAGGTGGGGCTGCCTATGACACCAGCAAAGCCCTCGTGACGTAACGACGAGGAGCTCCCACGACATCACAGCAAGCCTGAACAGCCACCACGCTTTGCTCCAGCCCAGTTTCCTCAGCTGGAGAAACCCACGCGGCCCAGGTGCTGGTGGAGCCACTTCAAAGGCCCCCTGACATCAGCAGAGCTTCCACCAGCGTGGGGCAGGTCTGTGGAGTTTCACACCCCGTGCTCCAGGAGCGGTTATCAAAGCACTTGAGTCATGAGAAGCCTGGTTGGCCCTGGCTGAGGACCTTCTTTGTCCAGCGTGGAAGGATGCCCAGGCAGAAGGATCTGCCTCTCACACCGAATGCTCTTTCCTAACAGAGCTTCTTACACAGTGAGCTCTGTTGCTGGGCTAGAGGGAATTTTTGTCCCAGGCTTCTTGACGTGATCCCTTTCAGGGAGAAAATCCTGACTCATGAAGCCGTGACGTTGAATATACTGATGTGTAAGGCCTGAGACAATTAGATACTTGGCACCGGCCTCCTCCTCAGCCAGCCAAGGAGAATATATGCAATTTTTGGGAACTGAATACGTTGATTTTTCTCCTTTTAAGCGAGGGAAGCCTCAGCGATGCCTCAGTGATGAGGGTCACCCAAATACAGTCAATGTCTCCCACTGGATAGTGAAATAAGCAAAATGGGAAAATAATGGTTTTCCCTTTTCCTTTGCAATCAGTGGCCAAATATGCTGCTGCTCTTCCGGAATGAGCAGCTGCCAATTGCAGAGCAAGAAAATCTCTTGTAGCCAAGTCGCTCGCACAGCCTGGGAAAGGGAAAGCGGGCCAGCCAACCGGCTACATAACTCCCAGAAAGAGGAGGTCAGGGCTGGCCAAAACACCACGAATTCGCTTGTAAACTGATGTCTCTTTTAAAGCAGAAAATTGACTAATCCGTGTCAAATCCTTGCTCACATGTGGACCTTCCTTTGCAGGAATATCATGGGTTGACTGCTGGTCTGATTTCCGAGTCACCCGAAGGTTTTAAGCACACGAACCTTCCCCAGACATTACACATGCAGCAAGTGTCCCTCAGAGAATCATGGAATGGTTTGGAAGGGACCTCAAAGATCATTCAGTTCCAACCCTGTGCCATGGGCAGGGACACCTCCCACTAGACCAGGTTGCTCAAAGCCCCATCCCACCTGGCTTTGAACACCTCCAGGGATGGAGCATCCACAGCTTCTCCGGGCAACCTGGGCCTCTGAGTGAAGAACTTCTTTGCATCTAATCTAAATCTCCCCTCTTCCAGCTCGAACCCATCACTCCTTGTTCTACCACTACAAGCTCTCATGAAAAGTCCCTCCCCAGCTTTCTTGTAGGCCCCCTCCAGATACTGCAAGGCCACAAGAAGATCTCCCTGGAGCCTTCTCTTCTCCAGGCTGAACAAGCCCAACTCTCCCAGCCTGGCCTCCCAGCAGAGGCTTCCAGCCCTCCCAGCATTGCTGGGGCCTCCTCTGGCCCCGCTCCACCAGCTCCATGTCGCTGCTGTGCTGAGGACTCCAGAGCTGGCCCCAGCACTGCAGGGGTGTCTCCCCAGCGCGGAGCAGAGGGGCAGGATCCCCTCCCTGACCTGCTGCCCACATTTCTTTTGATGTAGCCCAGGTTGTGGTTGGTTTCTGGGCTGCACTTGCACATTGTTGTCTCATATTGAGCTTTTCATCAACCAGGACCCCCAAGTCTTTCTTCTCAGGGCTGCTCTCAATCCATACTCTGCCCAGCCTGGAGGTGTGCTTGGGATTCCCCTCACCCAGGTGCAGGACCTTGCACTTGGCCATGTTGAAGTTCATGAGGTTGGCCTGGGCTCACCTCTCAGGCCTGTCCAGGTCCCTCTGGGTGGCATCCCTTCCCTCCAACCTGTTGACACAATTTCCCTTGTACCATCATCAGTCCACTGGCCACAAGGTGATCCAGATCAGGGAAAGGTTCTCCTGTAAACTAACCCAACAAATGGGTAGTTGACCTTGAAGGAGAACAGACAGGGGATGCAGCAGTGGGTTGTGAGCTGCCCATGCTGTCCCTTCCCAGCTCTCTGCTGAGGGGACACAGTGGGAATCATGAAAGTCCTGACCTTATGGCCTAGGAGGAATGATCAATGGAAGTAATTGCCTCCAGTGAACATGATCAGTCTTCAATAAATGGGGGGAAAGATGCTGAGATTGGAAAGCTTGTCACCGAGGACAGCTGGAGATGTCAGGACTTAAAGGGGCCTGTCAGAAAGATGGGGATAGACTTTTAAGCAGGGCCTGTTGGGGCAGGACAAGGGGGGATGGTTTGAAACTAAAAGAGGGAGATTTAGACTAGAGAGAAGGAAGGAATTGTTGGTGCTGAGGGTGGTGAGAGCCTGTGGCAGGTTGCCCAGAGAGGTGGTCGCTGCCCCAGCCCTGGAACCATTGCAGGTGAGGTTGGCCGGCGCTCTGAGCAACCTGCTCTAGTTGAGTCCCTGCTCCCTGCCGGGGGGTTGCACTAGATGAGATTTAAAGGTCTCTTCCCACTCAAATTATTAGATGATTTTATGTGTGAGCAGAGCTCAGCAAAGGTCTCAGATGCCAGAGTGGAACAGCAGAGAGAAAAGAAATAACCTGTTTTAGCAGGTAGGCAGAGTGCCTTCACTCTGGAAACAGCGGTTATTAACGGAGCTACATCCCATTGTGCTGTATTATAAATGCTGTGGAAGCATCTAGAAACATCTGACAAGATCAAATCCTTTTAACAGCAGCTCCAGCAAGGGCTCATGAGATGTGGCTCCTTCCCACAAAGACCAGTGCTCTCTGCAGGGTGGAAGACTGGAAGGGAGGGAGTCCTTCAGCAAGCCATGGAGTCATAGAACCATAGAATGGTTTGGGTTGGAAGGGACCTTAAAGCTCATCTAGTTCCACTCCCCTGCGATGGCAGGGACACCTCCCACTAGACCAGGTTGCTTAGGGTCCCATCTGTCCCAGATGCCCCCAGTGGGGCATGCAGAGAGGTCTCCCACATCCCAGTGCTTGCCTCACCCACAGGAACATGCAGCTTCCACTTGCTGATTAGCCTGAACTTACAAGCAAAAGTACCCAGGGACAAAAAGCAACTGTCCCCGTGGGTCTCCTGACGAGTCCCTGCTGCAGCTCGACCACCTGCTTGGGCTGACATTCAGGGTTCTGAGGCTGCCAAGGGCTTGCCTAGATTCTAGCCAACTCAAAATGCCACTTTGTTTTCTAGAGACACCATTTTCCTGTGTTTTAGACAGTCTTACCCTCTGTTACTGAAAAAAGGTCTGTGTGTGATTCAAGGTCAATTTACTGCACAAAGGACTTGGTTTCCTGTTATCAAGCCTCGACTTTCATCAGAATAAACATCCCCTCGCTACACGTCCTGTAGAGAAATACAAGTACCATGAACAGAATATATCATGACATGCTTGTGAAAGAAACTGGTACCTTCTCCTTGCCTACCACAAACCCCATCTCCCACTGGTGCTTTCCTCCAAGGGTAGGTCCCGGGGGCTTTCTTGTATACACAGCACAGGCCTTGAGCCTTCCTGAAGGTCTTCTCCATAACAAAGATCTCCTCCTTAAAGAGGTGTTAAAATCATTAGAGGAGAAAACATCAAGATGTTTGCCCAGGGAATCATTCCTCTCCCAAAGCAAACCAAAGAAATGGTGCTGGATGTATTATTGCTGTTACACTCAGACCACACTACCACCAGGTTGAATCCAAAGATATTTTACAGCTGAATTCCTATTTTTCTAGCATAAAGATGACCGAACAACCACAGCAAGGTATTTAGAGGCTGTCAGGAGGCAGCCAATGGATGCTGTGCTAGAACAGAAGGCCATTGATGCTGGGGGAAATGCCAAACAGGCACGTCTGGCACATGGATCCCCAGGGCAGCGTTTCCTATGGAAAACTCCTGGGAGGCTCTGGAATCTCAGCCTCTGCTTGAAGGCAAGTCAGACGTGCCAACCTGGCTGAAACCAGCCTCGGAAACGGTGGATGTAAAATGTGCCAGCTCAGATGCAAAGCCCTCGTCCTTACCTCGTGATGACAACAAAAGCCTGCTGAAATTTTACTCATCCATTAACAAAAAAGGACTTTGCCCAGCAACACACACGTGGGTGGGATTCCAGCAGGGTGACACGATGCTTTTGGCACGAGGACCTCGGCCCCCAAGGATGGCAACCCTGTGGCATGCCAAAGGCAGGCACCCTGCTGCAGCAGGCCACGGCCACATGCTTTACTTGCTGACTCAAGAGGAAGAGTGCAGAAACTACAGAAATTAAAGCTCCAGCCCAACTCCTGAGATGGCAATCTCACCAAGCAGTTCTTCAGGGAAAGATTTCTGATTAGAATTATGCTTGTGAAAATAGTGGCTGATTTTTAACCACATTTATAGCAAGGGATATCATAGAATCACAGAATGGTTTGGATCAAAAGGAACCTTCAAGATCATCCAGTTCCAACACCCCTGACATGAGCAGGGACACCTCCCACTAGACCAGGTTGCTCAGAGTCCTATCAAATCTGGTCTTGAAAACTTGCAGTGATGGAACATCCACAACTTCCATGGGCAACCTGGGCCAGTGTCTCACCACACTCACAATGAAGAACTTCTTCCTAATTTCTAATCTAAATCTCCCCTCTGCCAGTTGGAAGCCATCACTCCTTGTCCTACCACTACAAACTCTCATGAAAAGTCCCTCCCCAGCTTTCTTGTAGGCCCCCTCCAGATACTGCAAGGCCACAAGAAGATCTCCCTGGAGCCTTCTCTTCTCCAGGCTGAACAAGCCCAACTCTCCCAGCCTGACCTCCCAGCAGAAGGGTTCCAGCCCTCCCATCACTGCTGGGGCCTTCTCTGGCCCTGCTCCACCAGCTCCATGTCTCTTCTGTGCTGAGGACTCCAGAGCTGGCCCCAGCACTGCAGGGGTGTCTTCCCAGAGCGGAGCAGAGGGGCAGGATCCCCTCCCTACCCTGCTGCCCACGCTGCTGGGGATCAGCCCAGGAAGACATTGGCTGCTGGGCATCACTAAGGTCCGTATCTAAGGGGTTTCACTGGTATCACTTCAGAAATCTGCTGGAGGATCCCAGTGTATTTGGACAGTGTTACACTGTCAGTGTTACCCTCACTTTGGTGTTACCACCATGGAGAGAGGTCCCTCCATGCTCCACTGAAGCCCATGGCAAACCTCTACCTCTGCTGCCGCAAGTGTGAAAGAACCATTTCTCCTACTCCTGCGTCGTGTTTCATTTCTTCTCTCTGCTCCCCTTCCAAAACCAAAAGAAGCAGCAGTCAGAGCAGATGATTTCCTAGATGGCACGTGGCCGTGGAAATCCCAAAAGAATCCTCCCTTTTCAGGTGAAAAACGAATGTTGCCACCTGTCCATGAGACGAGCGCGCAGCCCCGCGGGCTGGGGTTATTTTCCTGTCGAGGACAGTGTATTTAAGGATGTGGTTGAGACGATGCGTTTTCCGTTTGACTTCAGCTTGACTTTCAGTTTGAAACAGAGGTGCCGCTCTTCTTGTTAACTCCCATCCCAGAAACTAGGAGTGTTTTTTAGAAGCCTTGTGGCTGAGCAGGCCAAGGATATCCACAATCCATCTGTGAAGAGGCCTGTTGTCACCACAAAGGAGCAAGGCTTGCCCTTCTTCACCCATTTTCTGAAAACCCCTGGGGCAGCATTCCCTTTCCCCTTAGAGAACGTTCCCAATATTCTGCTTTTTGTCATCTTAATTGGTATCTTTGGGGGATCAAAGGGAGGATGTCTGTGATTCTTTGTATTACTCACAGCTACATTAGCACCACGGCTGCAGATTCGTTTATTTGGAAGAGGTACCAGTCTCCTTTCACTGAACGCACACCATTACTGTAAGCATGCAGGGGACTTGCCAAACGAGGCGTGGGGGGGGAGGAGAATCTTTGAAGAAAATTGTTCAAACGTAATTTAGTTCACTAATTGGCAAGGGACCGTTACTAACGACTCGCTTCTGTTTTATGTCAGGAGTGAATCAGGTTGACGATGTGTAACATACATCAAGTCAGTTAATGACTATTAACTAGAAATGCGACTGAAACACAAGAAAGAGGTTGGGTTTTTTTACCCCTAGCGAGCCAAGCAGAATTGCTAATAAATAAAAGGATATGTGTGAGTGGCTTATACGATTCCAATCTGCAGTGGAAACTTTTCTTAGAATCTGATGGTAACCACAAGGTTGTGGGAAAGACAAATCAGACGTTTACTGTGGCAGTTCAGGGCAAGTCACCTTGTTTCTAACCCAGCCTGAAATGAAAAGGACTAAAAGTCATTACCGTAAAATAGCTGATTAGAAGCCAACGTGCACTGAGATGGTGATGCTCTGGCCATGGCTACAGGGCCAAGACCCCACACAGCCAGCTAAGCTGTGCCCTTACTTCATAGAATCACAGAATGGTTTAGGTTGGAAGGGACCTCAAAGATCATCCGGTTCCAACCCCCCCCGCCACAGCAGGGACACCTCCCACTAGACCAGGCTGTCCAGGACCTCATCCAACCTGGCCTTGAACACCTCCAGGGATGGTGCACCCATAGCTTCTCTGGTCAGCCTGTGCCAGTGTCTCACCACCCTCTGAGGAAAAGATTTCCTTCTAATTTCCAATCTAAATCTCCCTTCTTCCAGTTTGAACCTCTCGTCCTATCGTGCAGACCTTGGTGAAAAGTCCCTCTCCAGCCTTTCTGTAGGCCCCCTTCAGATACTGGAAGGCTGCAATAAGGTCTGGTGGAGTCTGTGTGATAACACAAAGCAATTACTGCACCTTCACTGTGGGACGAGACACTTGGCATCTTCCAGTGGGCACCAAGCAAGTGGATGTGCCTCAAGGCCTGGTGGTGTAGGAGAAAGAGTGGCTTGTTGGAGCAGCCACCATCGTAGACACATTTGATTTTCTCCTCGATGCAGAGCCAGGCTTTGGGTGCAGGCAGGAGGCACTGGGATGAAGGGATGTGGGAGCCACGCAGCCCAGCAGCTCCTGAGCAGAACTTTCAGGTCAAGGCAGGTCCTGAGCTGTAGGTGTCCTGTGAAGATCACTGGCCTCCCGGGGATGTCCAGGCAGGAGAGCCCACAGCAGCACAGAATCTGGGCAGAAGGAAGGTTGTTGGTTTGCTCTGGCATGTGAACAAATTGGCTTATTAGGCCACAGGTGCAGAAAGGAGAAGACAGGACTGAAAGTGAGGATAAAATGGAGAACTCTCATGTTCCAGGAGTTTTGTGACGTCAAGCCATGAAACTGCGAGACGCTGCTGCAGGCTGAGGGACAGGCCATGGTCTGTCTGGGCCAAGTAAGGACAGCTGTGGTATCAGCACTGGGATTGCAATGCATTACTCAGCTACCCAGGACGTTGACTGAGGGTCTAGGGGTGCTCAGCTTCAGCACCACCTCTACCCTGTCACTCAGCTCCTGTCTGATATTCAGCTCTTTCAGATGGCCAACCAAAGCAAAAGCACAAGAGAGATGCACTGATCCCCACCTTTGATCTGGTCAAGGAAAGACCAGATCACTGCTTCAGCAGCCAGGAAGATCCCTGGTGGCTGGAGCCAACCTCAAGCACTGCCACAGCAGAAGATGTCACCATATTGATGGTGATAGGGAACACTAGTGGCCAAGGTCCTTCCATGGGATGCACTATGGGTCAGATACTTTTCAAGTGATCCTCAGTGCTTTCCACAAAGCTGCCTGATGTACCCCACAAAGGAAACACCTGACATCCCAAACCACTGCTGCTCTGCAAGTCCTGTCCTGAAACACCCCTGCTGCACATCTGAAATGCCAGGGATGCTGCTGCACTCTGGAGGCACTACCCTGTTGAACTCCAGTGCTTTTATTTCCCCATCACCACAAGATTTGAACACCTCAGGCAACCAATGTTACGTTGGGAAGAGGTTCACTGCATTCCCCCCTTCACCATTTCATGGTTCTCTTGCCACGTGCATAAAGTGATGCAAAGGCCATTCCCTAAACATCTTTTATAAAATGTTAAGACCAGTTAAGACCACTTTGTTCTTCCCACTCCAGTAACAGCCAGGAGGTGTTGACAGAGTGCCTGCCAGGTAACCAACACGACACAAAGCACGGCACCTTTGCTCCAAGGGGCACAGACATTTTTTCTTTTGTTGCTGGAGTTCTTACCTCTATTTACAACCACAAGGTGCTTTTCCTAAAGTTAGTTTTTAAAAGTGGTGTATTGCAACACAAGTTCTACTGCACAACTGCCCGAGCCCCTTGGCACTTGGTGGGTTGCTGTTTTAGAAATGAGCTGATAATACAGTCATAGCAACCCTGGCTGCAGAGTCAGAAAAACAAGGCTCAGCACCAGCAGAAAATGTGTATAGATTACTTTATCTCTGTATTTAATACAGATAAAAACCCTGCTTTCAAAAAATAAAATCTATGCGCCGGAAACAGGAGATAGGGTGAAGTTAAGCACAATCTAGTGAATCATGAGACTTGTCACTTGCTAGCATTGATGAACCTCACAGGGCTCATCCTTGAAACAGTGCCATTAAATATTGGGGCCCTATCAGCAAAGGGCAGCCCAGCCACAGAGGAGGAAATTTAGCCAGGGGAGGGGGGGGGGAGGGAGAGAGACAGAAAAAGAAGCACACAGACACTGTTCACATGGAATTGTAACTCCTCAACTTTAGAACATCAAACAAGCAAACAAGTGCTGTTGGTTGACACTGTCATGACAAGGATGGTGCTGGCTGCCTCTTCACAATCCAAATGAACATGCAGAAATACAGGCAGTACGTGGAACAGTTAAGCACTGGAGGAGGGTAAAGTCTTCACTAGTTAGATGACAATGCAAACTCACACCTTCCAAGATGTATCATGTGTCAGAATGAACATCATTTCCTGCCTTCCAGAAGCAGATTCTCTGGTTCACTGACCTTCCTTTTCTTCCTCGGTCTCGTTACCTCTTCCTGGCTAAAGGCAAGGTTCAGGCAGCTTATCTGGAAGAACCATCAGACACAAGGATCATTCACAGTACAGGCTCCTGCTGGATGAGTCAAGAGATCCAGCTTCCAAAACTACAATGTGTTTTCCTGGATCCTCCTGGGTTTGTTCAGTGTGACCCTGCTCTCCAGAAAAACAATTAGGCAAGGAATCAAAACTGGAATACTGGATGGAATTGGGACTGTAAGATTTGTGGAGGCAACAGGTTCAGTGTCAGGGACAGAGAAAGGTTTTGGTGGCACAAGGAATAGAACAAATCTCTCCACCACCGACAGAAAACACCAGGAGTGAGGAAACCTCTGAGGAATATAACGGCCTATAGAGCACAGCTTGTGTCACCAATCTCAGAAAACCATAAAAGTATGTCAAAAAAGGGGGGCACTTATGTCAAATTTGGAAGCAGCCCCTCAGGAGGAGATGTGGGTGGTGAGACCCTGGCACAGGTTGCCCAGGGAAGTTGTGGATGCTCCATCCCTGGAGGTGTTCAAGGCCAGGTTGGATGGGGCTTTGAGCATCCTGGAGGTGTCCCTGCCATGGCAGGGGGGTTGGAACTGGATGAACTTTGAGGGCCCTTCCAACCTAAACCATTTTATGATTCTAGAATTCTAGGTACAGCACCTCTGTTTGTACATCAGGGAACTTCAAAGTTCCCAGACTTCAAAGACGACCTGTGAGTCTGCAGAACATCACTAAGCAAAGCAAGCTCTTTTCCAAGAGGCTCAACTTCCCTCTAGAAAGACACAAACCTCCCTCTAAAATATTCAGTGGCCTACAAACCAAAAGTTTAAGAACGATGGATAAATGGATGTTAGAACATCAACAAGTCAGTGGTGCAGGCAACTCAGACAGACCATGGAGAGGTGGGGCAGCTGGAACATCAGTTGAAGTGTTGGCTCTGCCACATGATAAACTCACTTGCTCTCACTATCACACAACATATTTGTATTTTTACAGTAATAATCTGGAGCTGTAGAGAGAACTGTGTGTTATTGCCCACCCAGAAGGGACAAAGGTCTGGCTCTCACTGGAACTGAGCTGAAGGGACATGGCACAGCACACAGCTTCAACTGGGCCTCCAAGAGGAAGGTGCTTTGGATGGAGTGAATGAAGAGGGAAAAGAAAGCTAACCAAGCTCCTGCTCCAAGCCAGGGGGGCCTCACTCCAGGTTCACTGTAAAATACAAGGAATCCTGTGACTGAAGCAGGATAAACACAAGGAGTTAATAACAAGCTATTCCAGAAGGCATCCTGGAGACAACAAGCACAAGGTCTCCAGATTACAAGATGTGGTCAGTGCAGAATTCCCCACTCACATCATCACAGCTTGCTTTCCATCTGACCTTGGTAGGAGGTTGCAGTAATCTCTGCACAGCAATGGGCTTTCTAATATGGGAAATAACTCTGATGATTGTGGATTAACAGCAAAACACTTTGAAGCAACCACACTTTGCCTCTCTATCACCTTGCAGATTGTTTTCCCTCCCCTCCTCCTCCTCACTATGAGCAACACAGTATTGCTTAATGCAGAAAGGACAGTTTCCTTTCCATAAAACCAGGGGAGAGAAGCATCTGCCCAGGTGGGCTGGGGAGGTTCTCATAGAATCATTTAGGCTGAAAAGAACCTCTAGGATCATCAAGTCCAACCCCTAGACCATGTCCCAAAGCACCACATCTACTCATTTTTTGAATCTCTCCAGGGATAGTGACTCCACCACCTCCCCGGGCAGCCTGGTCCAGTGCCTGACCACTCTTGCAGGAAAGAACTTCTTCCTGATGTCCAATCTAAACCTCCCCTGATGCAACCTGAGGCCATCACCTCTTGTCCTGTCATTAGTTACTTGGGAGAAGAGACCAACACCAGCCTCACCAAAACCTCCTTTCAGGTAGTTGTGGAGAGCAATGAGGTCTCCTCTCAGCCTCCTCTTCTCCAAGATAAACAACCCCAGTTCCCTCAGGTGCTCCTCATAAGCCATGTTCTCCAGACCTCTCACCAGCCCTGTTGCCCTTCTCTGCACCCGCTCCAGCACCTCCTCCATCCTGCACCTCAGGCTTCCAGCCCTCCCAGTGCTGCCCAAGGTGTGTTTGCTCGAGGAAGGAGTGATGAGTGGCTCTGTTGCAGCTCCTGACCTGATGCCCAGCTGCTCAAACCAGCGCCCTCAGCAGTTGTTTACCCTCCTCTCCCTGGCATCATTTCACCTGCCTGCTTCCTTTTTCAGAGCAGAGGGCCCAGAGGGGGAAAAATGCTGCCTCCAGAACCTCTCTGGTGCTCACACAGCTGCAGGGTTTGTGTCCTGCTGGCCACACAAGAAAGCCAAGCAATGAGCCCCAACCTCCAGGCCTCCAGTCACCTGAAGGCAGCTCTCCTATTTTAGCTTAAATTGCACCAAGAGGGCATCAGCCAGAGCTGGTGCTTTCATTTTCCCTGCTGAGGAATGGATCTTCTGCAGCATGGACAACTCCTCAGTACAGCTTTCACCCCTGTGCTATTCCTCCTACATTTTCTGCATGGATGGGATACTTTTGAGGCAGGAGAAGCAGCCACAGAGAGCAGCTGCTCACGCTGAGCCTTCTGAAACCCTCCTGCAGCTTTCCTCGCCTTTGCCACAGGCATGACCACCTAACAGGAACCCGAGATGAGAAGAGTGAAAACATCTAAGCAAGCCACCGAGTGCTCCAGACAAGGACTATTCACCTATTGAATGAATAAGACATCTACTGTGTGAGGTATTTCACCGAAGCCAACATGTCCTGTCCTGCCCCTGCCCGGCCACAAGTTCACGTAGGAGCTCAGAGCCTGAAGCAGACCCCAGGTCCAACTTCCAGGTCCCATCCTTAACCAAACACTGAAGCTTCTTCCCCAGAAATGTTGCTCTAAATGGGATTAAGTCAAATCCTACGTATGTTTATTTGACTTTAACCAGAAAGTAAACCTCCCCAAACGGTGTGATGAAAAGCAGGAAGTCCCTCCCATTGACTAAACACACAATCAAAGCCTCCAAAAGTTGATTAGTTCCAATATTTCCCATGTCTGGGGATGCTTGGTTGTGAATAACTGATGGGAGAGCCTGTGCTGCACGAGTGTTTTGGCTCCCACAGCCAGGCCAGGCCCAGGTACCATGGGAAAGGGCAGAGGCCCTCGCACACTCACCCTGCAAAGGAACCTCCTGACATTGGGACAGGTGGGACAAGTCCAGATCAAGCAGCAAAGACAGGAACAGACCCATGACCTCCTGGATCATGGAGTCACAGAATCGTCTTGGTTCAAGAGACCTTTCAGATCATTGGGTCGAACTCTTCCCCCAGCACTGCCAGGGCACCACTAACCCCTGGCCCTCAGCACCACATCTCCACGCCTTGGAAACCCCTCCAGGGATGGGGACTCCACCACTGCCCTGCCCAGCCTGGCACAGCCCTTCACAACCCCGACCACCCATAAATTGTTCCTCAGCTCCAACCTAAACCTTCCCTGGGGCAACTTGAGGCCCTTTCCTCTTGTCCTGTCACTTGCTCCTTGGAAGAGCAGACCAACACCACCTGGCTCCAACCTCCTGTCAGGGAGCTGTTGAGAGCCAGAAGGTCTCCCCTGAGTCTCCTTTTCTCCAGGCTCAACACCCCCAGGTCCCTCAGCTACTCCTAAGTCCAAGGCATAGCTCTGGGTCTAGGTGACACCAAGAGCACACAGAGAGTTTAAATCTCCTGGTTTTCAGCACTGCAAAGTAAAAGTAACATGTTGCTGCAGAATTTTTCTGTAAAAACCCAGCAAACTTGTGAATCATACGAGTGTTACTAATTTCTGGCATAAAACTACCAGGACAGCTGCACATTGTCTGGAGAAAATATCAGGCTAAAAATAGATTAGACTCAGATTAAAGCCTTCCCAAGGCAGACTGGTGGATGAAGCAGGATGAGCAGACCACAGCTCCACTGCTATTCTTAGATAGACAAAACCAGGACCTAGTTTTGTGCTCTGCAATTTGCACTCCCCAGTGTCCCCATGTATGCTGGCCAAAAATTCCCAGCATAAATCGGAGCAAATTTACAGCTCCTCTGACATGTGCTCTGCTTCCCAAGGCATCCTATGCAGCAAAGCTGAAATTGCTCAAGAGCATTCGACTGTGGCCCCCTTTGTCCCCAGCCTGCCCCATGCGGAGCTTTGGCACTTGGCACATTTTATGCCCTCAGAAGAGTTCCCTTTGTCAGGGCCACGGAGTGTTTAGTTTGGTACCTTGTAACCACCCTGAGAATTTCAAAAGCACATTAATGTCCAAAGAAGCCTGGTTCCATCAAGTGAGCCAGAAGGACTGAGGTTTAACTAGGTATAATAACACTAGGTTTAACTGCTGAAATAAGGCAAAATGACCCTCAGGTGCCAGGTCAGTATCTGCAGGGGATGTTGATAATCACCAGGAAACATCAGAGAGAGCCAAGGGCTGATGCAAACCATGAGCTCAGCTGACCCAACAGCACAGCAAACACTTGCCACTTCCATAGAATCACAGAATGGGTTGAGTTGGAAGGGATCTCAACGATCATCTAGTTCCAACCCCCCTGTCATAGCAGGGACACCTCCCGCTAGACCAGGTTGCTCCAAGCCTCATCCAACCTGGCCTTAAACACCCCCAGGGATGGAGCATCCACAACTTCCCTGGGCAACCTGTGTCAGTGTCTCACCACCCTCAAAGTGAAGAATTTCCTCCTAATTTCCAATCTAAACCTCCCCTCTTCCAGTTTGGTTCAAGGCAACAATTCCCATCTATGCACTGAGAGCTGGCTGCTCCCTGCTCTCCAAGCACAGCAAGTCAAGGTTCACAAGGTGCATCATGGGGTCTAGGGAAAGGACAAGAGGAAATGGACACAAACTGAAGTACTGGAAGTTCCATTTAAACACAAGGACTAATTTTTTTTTATGATGAGGGCAATCAAATACTGGCACAAGTTGTCCATCCTTGGAGATATTCAACACCTGACTGGACAGGTAGAGATAGATAAGGGTTGGACTTGATGATCTTAGAGGTCATAGAATCATTTAGGTTGGAAAAGACCTCCAGGATCATCAAGTCCAACCTTTGTCCAACATCTCCTTGACCCCTAGACCATGTCTCAAAGCACCACATCTACTTGTTTGTTGAACCCCTCCAGGGATGGTGACTCCATCACCTCCCTGGGCAGCCTGGTCCAGTGCCTGACCACTCTTGCAGGAAAGAACTTCTTCCTGATGTCCAATCTAAACCTCCCCTGATGCAACCTGAGGCCATCACCTCTTGTCCTGTCATTAGTTACTTGGGAGAAGAGACCAACACCAGCCTCGCCACAACCTCCTTTCAGGTAGTTATAGAGAGCAATGAGGTCTCCTCTCAGCCTCCTTTTCTCCAAGATAAACAATCCCAGTTCCCTCACGANCCCTGAGAATTTCAAAAGCACATTAATGTCCAAAGAAGCCTGGTTCCATCAAGTGAGCCAGAAGGACTGAGGTTTAACTAGGTATAATAACACTAGGTTTAACTGCTGAAATAAGGCAAAATGACCCTCAGGTGCCAGGTCAGTATCTGCAGGGGATGTTGATAATCACCAGGAAACATCAGAGAGAGCCAAGGGCTGATGCAAACCATGAGCTCAGCTGACCCAACAGCACAGCAAACACTTGCCACTTCCATAGAATCACAGAATGGGTTGAGTTGGAAGGGATCTCAACGATCATCTAGTTCCAACCCCCCTGTCATAGCAGGGACACCTCCCGCTAGACCAGGTTGCTCCAAGCCTCATCCAACCTGGCCTTAAACACCCCCAGGGATGGAGCATCCACAACTTCCCTGGGCAACCTGTGTCAGTGTCTCACCACCCTCAAAGTGAAGAATTTCCTCCTAATTTCCAATCTAAACCTCCCCTCTTCCAGTTTGGTTCAAGGCAACAATTCCCATCTATGCACTGAGAGCTGGCTGCTCCCTGCTCTCCAAGCACAGCAAGTCAAGGTTCACAAGGTGCATCATGGGGTCTAGGGAAAGGACAAGAGGAAATGGACACAAACTGAAGTACTGGAAGTTCCATTTAAACACAAGGACTAATTTTTTTTTATGATGAGGGCAATCAAATACTGGCACAAGTTGTCCATCCTTGGAGATATTCAACACCTGACTGGACAGGTAGAGATAGATAAGGGTTGGACTTGATGATCTTAGAGGTCATAGAATCATTTAGGTTGGAAAAGACCTCCAGGATCATCAAGTCCAACCTTTGTCCAACATCTCCTTGACCCCTAGACCATGTCTCAAAGCACCACATCTACTTGTTTGTTGAACCCCTCCAGGGATGGTGACTCCATCACCTCCCTGGGCAGCCTGGTCCAGTGCCTGACCACTCTTGCAGGAAAGAACTTCTTCCTGATGTCCAATCTAAACCTCCCCTGATGCAACCTGAGGCCATCACCTCTTGTCCTGTCATTAGTTACTTGGGAGAAGAGACCAACACCAGCCTCGCCACAACCTCCTTTCAGGTAGTTATAGAGAGCAATGAGGTCTCCTCTCAGCCTCCTTTTCTCCAAGATAAACAATCCCAGTTCCCTCACGAGCTCCTCATAAGCCATGTTCTTCAGACCTCTCACCAGCTTCATTGCCCTTCTCTGCACCCGCTCCAGCCCCTCAACGTCCTTCTTATCCTGCGGTGCCCAAAACTGGACCCAGTGCTCAAGGTGAGGTCTCACCAGTGCTGAGTCCAGGGGCACAATCACCTCCCTGCTCCTGCTGATCACAACATTGCTGATACAGGCCAGGATGCTGGTGGCCTTCTTGGGCAGCTGGACACAGGCTGGCTCATGTTCAGCCAGCTGTCCACCACCCGCCCAGGTCCTTTTCTGCCAGGCAGCTCTCCAGCCACACTTCCCCAAGGTCCTTTCCAACCACAGCAATTCTATGATTCTGTGGCAAGGTCCTGAGAAACCTGCTCCACCTCACCCTGCTTTGAGCAGGTAGGTTGGACGTGCCAGTCTGCATCTGTCCCTTCTGACCTCCATGACTCTGCGAGGGTAGCACAGTGGTTAAACCCTCACCACAGGGCTCAGCACCCCTTTCCTATGGGTTTCCAGTGAAGTGATCACACTGACATCAGTGCAAGAGAATCATGCTGATGAGCATGGACGCCAACTTACGCAGGTGGAAGAATGAAAGACACTCACTGTGGTGCTTCTGTGGAAACTTGCCACGTTTTTGCCCGCAGGAAGCCATGCCAGCACATCACTGACTCCCCCTGGTCCTCTTCCTTTTCCATAGCTCACTGTTAAACCCTTGACATTTAACTGGAAGGCTGCTCTGCACCTCATGTATCCTGGAGCAGTTAAAGGACTAAAGAATTGATTTTTTTCAGTGTAAAAAAAATCATAAATTCCTGAAAAATTCCTGTTGAAATACAATTTATCCATCTCTCTCCTTCTTAGCTCTTCCAGGGCCCTCAATCACACCATGCCAGCCACTCTGATTGCTGGATCACAACCCAGTACACCTCCCAAAACCAGAAACCTTTCCCCATAAGCACTGTCACCGAGGAGGTGAAGAGCAAGGACACCACTTCTTCCCATGAGGCTTCTACCCAGCTTAGTTCATGAGATATTAGATCTGGCCAAGATATTTATGCAGATTTCTCTGGAGGGTCTGGTTGCTACCATGTACCTTATGGACACATGCAAAGGCAACCAGCATGGAAGCTCCACACGGATGTCCCTGGGGTGTCTGTCAGGGAAGCTGAGGGAGTAATGGTTAAGTCTCCCTGGATCTGCAGGGTGATGGGCCTCACCTCTGGATGAAGAGATGACAGGGAGGAGCTCACCGGAAGGAGCAAGGGAAGCTCATCTCTGAAATCTCTGAACCTTGTCCTCTTCATTGTTTGGGTCTGTGTAGCCTCAGCTGGTTGGGAGGAGAAAATATTCTGGGAACTTCTCATCAGATACAGCTCTCTTGATAGACAGTTAGATATAAACCTTCCTTTTTTTTGTCTTTTCTGCAAAAGTTCAAGATAATGACATTGCCACAGAAAAATGCTTTCCTACTGCTCTGCAAAGGGCAGCTTCCCCCTTTGGCTGCTCCTGTCATGGCAGCCTCTAAAGGGCTCTGCCTGGCAAAAACTGGACAACAAAGGTCTGGGACCTCCGAGCTGCTCTTCTGTAGTTGGATCCACCTTTGAAGCTGTGCAGAGCACGGAAGCTCCCCAGAGGCACACGAGTCTCTGTGGGGGTAACCATGGCCCTGGGCACCACCAGGACACCGATCATGGGCAGACATTGCTCACAACGTGTCATCCGTGACTGCCGCAGTTCCACCCAGAGGGAGGACGTAGCCAGGTAGCCAAGTCTGCTGCCTGAAGAGCAGCAGCTGGAGACCAGACAGGCTGTCCTCTGAGGCCTGACCCAGCGCTGATGGACAACACTGAGGTCTGAATCTCTCCCTAGACATCGAACTTCCAGACAGCTCCAGTGAAGTGAGCTAACCCGCATGGCAGGGGCTGCCTACAGCAGGCGGGAGATCCCTGAGCTCTCCCCAGTCCCAACCCTGGTGTCCACACAAGGCCAAGCATCAGACACATTTCCCCAGGTCCCCCGGCAGCCCAGTAGCACAAGCACGGCCAGTCTAGCGGCATGAGCAGCGTCTGGCCCACGAAGCCAGAAAGCTGGGAGGCAGAGCTGACTTGTGATATGGCCACACCACTTCCAGCCCTGGCGCAGCCCTGCTCCGCGGCGACTCAGGGCTCCCTGCGTGGCTGCTTCGCCGGGCAGTGAGACTGTGTGAGAAGGACCACCCCAGAACTTCAGCCCACAGCTTCCTGATGGGAGATTAAAGCCTGCAGAGGCGTCCACACAGTCAGATTTTACTCATCTTCTAGTTCTGTTTCATTCCAAACTCATTGCACCGCAACATGTTTGCTTACAAGAAGACAAAGCTGACCCAAAATCAACTTGCAGGACAAGAACATTAAGGGATTCCCAAGAGGCTAAAGGAAGAATTCACAAAGTTATCCTCAGCTCTGTGCATTCTCACCACCAGATTTCTCTAAGCTAAACCCATGGGCAGCAATTCCCTGTTTTACCCAACTCTTCACAACTCCCACAATGCCAGTGGGAAGCAGCAGGGTGCAGAAGGAGGGCCAGGTCCTTGGCTGATGCAACCAGCCAAGCTCTCCTGAAGCCAGCAGAGGTAGCTCATTGACATGCTGGTGTCTAACTTGGGCTGATTAAGTACAGAGATGCTTTGCTGGGAAAGGGCAATCTCTCACTCGATCCGAAGGATCATCAATCATGAGATTGCAGATAACGAGCTGGTTGAGTACATGGAAATTTTTCTCCAATCTGTGAAAGGTCTCGGTGAGAGGCTTGGCATGGCCACCACCGGGGACAGCTCTGACAGGACCGGAATAGCTGCTCCTCTCCTGGCAGATCTGCATCCTTTGCCTCTCCCACTTTGATTAGATAAAAATAAGCCTTTAATACTTTCATTCCTGGTTTTCCTGAAGAGCTGTAGGTCAGGAAGATAACGGCCAATAAGCTCAGTTCCAACAGCACAGTTTTTAGTTTTGATAAGAAAGGAATCAGAGGGAATAAAGCAGCTCACTTCAGATGAAGAGCAGGAACGGGCTCATCCACATGTCCAAAAGCAACTGGTGACCATGGGTACATTGTTGAACTCAGCATGTCTCAAATATCAAATCCTTGTACACACACACAATTCTGAGATGCTCCAAATTGTTTTAGTTAGTTCTGAAAATCCTTCCTTGAATGTTTAACTGCACAGAGCACACCTTTAAACCCAGGTCCCTGAGGTGCTGCTCCACTGACAGCGAACACAGAAGGGCAGGTGTCCCTCCCAGACCCTCTTTGACCCTTCACAGAATCCCAGCATGGAGGGTTTGGAAGGGACCTCTGGAGATCATCTGGTCCAGCCCCCCTGCTCCAGCAGCTCACCCACAGCAGGGGGACCAGGATCATGTCCTTTGGAATCTCTCCAGAGAAGCAGACTCCACAACCTCTCTGGGCAGCCTGGGCCAGGCTCCAACACCCTCACACCAAACCACTTTCTCCTCCTGCTCAGATGGAACCTCCTGGGTTTCAGTTGGTGCCTGTTGCCCCTTGTCCTGTCACTGGGCATCACTGACAAGAGTCTGGCCTCATCCTCTAGCCAGGCTATGCTGTTCCCCAAGGCCCCTCACACTAATTCAATGCTGAAATCCAGGAGAAAACAAGTTCCCTGGAAGACCTTAGAGTTTTTCCAAGCAGAGATCTTCTCTGAACACACTGGACAGGATGACAATGCTATTACTTGACTGTACTGCAGTCCGGACAGCAACACAGTGTCCCCATTCCCACTCCACCAGGACTACTCCTCCCCTTCTTACCTGCACCTGACCCTGTTAGATAATCCCTGGCTCAGCCTACCCGTCCACCCAAGCTTGTCCTCAGTTTTTAAGAAAAACCTCACTGCCCACTTTGGCTTCCTGATTCGAGTGGAATAGACAATGGTCATTTGTTTTAACCACTTCCCTCAGAAAAGAAGGGAAAGTCCCTCTCATATGGAAAATAGTGCCAAATTTTTGTTAGCCCTGGCTCTGCAATGACGAGCTGCACTTTTTAACTAGTGACTTGACTGTGTTTTTCCCTAAAGTGACCGAAATATTAGCCAGCTTCTAAGCTATGGTGGTTTAACAAATAGTATTGAAGAATACATGACGAAACCCAGAACGTACCAGGCAGAGGGCTTGGGATATTTCAATTTTTTTTTATAAGTCTTTGGGAGCACAAAGAGGATAAAGTGACTCTCCCATTTTTCAGCCACTACCCAAATGCTGTTTCCACCACCTTCAGACACTCTCACTATTGCTACCGGATTCTAATGAAAGCCACATGCTGCGGGAGAGAGGTGTCTGGGGCTCTGCTCACAGTCATGACAGACCCCAAAGAATGTCAGGGCATGAATCAGTGGGACAGCTCTGAGCTGCAAACAAGAACGGCTCCTGTTTTCACACAGACGGCAGAATAAACAATGATCAGAAGGAAACTGGAGGATGTGACACCAGAAAAAAAATGTGGTTAACGTTTGAAAAATACCAGCCTAGGCACAGAAGTTCATTTCTAAGATTCAGAGTCAAGGCAAATACTTCACAGATGCCTTTTGAATGACACATTACGTTGTAGTCTCCAGTTGCTGTCTGGGTTAGACACCCCGGGATTCTTTTCAACAGAGGCGGGGAAAGTTTTAGTAGCAATTTCCTCCTCTCATTAACCTACCCTGTAAAGATTCAGGCTCTGAACGTCCAAGCTCACATGATTCCCAACTAATTTGCATGGGAGGAGGATCAAGTGGCAAGTCGAGTGGTATTCAGAGATTTGTCCTGCCACTGAAAAAACCTCTGCACAAGACCACGAATTCGAGCTGAGTCTGACTCAGGGTTTGGCCTGGGCAGCCTTCAGGATGGAATTAATTTCACATAACTTCACTTATCTAAAATTACATGTCTGGTCTGCCCTCGTTCTTTGGGTTGCCCCAACAACCACTGAAAAAGAGATCAGCACCTCCAGGGGATAATTCTTCCTATCCTAGAGAGGTAGCCAAAAAGCGATAGGATCCAGTAAGTACCTGTGACTCACATGTAAAGATAGTCTGGAAGCACGAGAGGAGAGGTGAAGACCATGTTAGGCAACAGACAAACACACCCTTCAAACCTTAAATCAGGGTGGAGATTTCAGAACCTTCATCCAAACACACATTCAGGTAAACCAGCCTGCCTGGGACATCAATATATTCAGTTTGTGATTCACAAGCACCAACTCCAGAGACCAGCAAAAAATTCTTGTCCTGAATGTATGAAATAAGCCAACCATGGAGAGGTTCTTCCTAAATGTCTCTAGTTCATGCTTGTACCATAGAATCATAGAGTAGTTTGGGCTGGAAGGTACTTTAAAGCTCATCTAGTTCCAAGCCCCTGCCATGGCAGGGACACCTCCCACCAGCCCAGGTTGCTCCAAGCCCCATCCAGCCTGGCCTTGAACTCCTCCAGGGATGGAGCATCTACAGCTTCCCTGGGCAGCCTGGGCCAGCATCTCACCACCCCCATATCCCTAAGACGTTGTAGCCTCTATGGATTTTCATACTGCACAATAAATCCACTAATGATAGTTGAATCTTGTGCCATCCTAGATGACGTAATGTTCTGCAGCAATGAATTCCACGTTACCTGGTATATCTTAGGGCTGCAAAAATTTCCTCACCTGCTCAGATGCCCTTGAGCAAGGAATCCTGCCTGCCTCCTTTATTCCCATCTTCTTTCTACCTACAATCCAAACATAGAATCAAAATTAGCTCCAAAGTTAAAACATTTTATTTAATGGAAAAAAAATTCCAGAAGCCTGACTAAGCCACTGTAGCAAAATCCCACAACTAATCCAAAACTGCAAGCTTTGCTCTTGGGCACTGCCAACACTGGCACTTTATTCCTGGAAGCAGATTTCAGAACGAAGTGTCATCTCAACGTGTAAAACATCAACTCCTACCAATTCTACTCAAGCTCCATTTTTGCCTGGTTTCTAAGAAAACAAAGCTTAGGCTGGTACAGGCTCCATCCAAGAGTATGTGTGTGGGGGGAAGGAGTGGAGCTGTCCCTGACCAGTAACTAGTAACCTACTTATTTTTGATAAAATGTGATGGGGAAGTCTCAAAGTGCCCCAGTTTCATGAAAACAGGCAACTGGTGAGAGAAGGAAGATTCTGTTGATATTCCCAGAGTGGAAAAGGTGGTGGTGTGAGTTCCCCCATTCTGAGTCATTGGAGAACCTGCAGGAGAAAGACCTGAAAAGGTGACTTCAGAGGTGGACAAGCTGCTTTATTCCACTGCCTGGGGATGTCAGGAATGCTATTTACCATTTTGTCACTAGATGGTATTGTTCCACAGGCTATATTCTAGAGCTGCAAAGGTCAAAGGCAGCAGCTCGGGCTATCAGAAGCTGGGCTGCTTGAAGGGAGAGCAAGGGCTTGGTTTTCATGTGTTCTCATGAGTGTTTTCACGTATGGAAGTCATCAGCAAAATCAAACTGTAACAGCTAAAGGGGAAGAGCTTTGGTGAAAATGTAGATAATGGAACTGGGTATTGATGAACTGCACGTTTCCTCCAGATCTGAAAAAGACTGATGAGATAAAGGGGTGGAAGGATATTGATAAAGCACTGTATGTTTCTGTTAACAAACCAAGCCCTGTATTACAGTGCAATCTGATCTGACACAAAATTCAAAGAGCCTGACAAACTGTTCATCCATTTTGAAGTAAGTGAGAAAACCTCAGCATTACGCTGGGATACAGTCACGAGCACAAGCTCCTTCAGTTTCAAAACTGGGCCTTTACCTGGATCTTGAAGGCTAAAAGAAGATGCTTCCTTCTTCCAGCCTGGATGGGTGACACTTTTGTCCTCTCCACACTCACTTGAATCTGCTCTGATAGGGAGGGGGTGGTTCTGTAAAGCAAATGATGTTTTGTCTTAACAGCAGAACCTCCAAGAAATGCCCAGGTGGTAAATCCATAAATGTAGCACTGACAGGGATGAGAATTTCATGGCTCCTCAGTGTCCCGGCCTCCCTTCTCCCAAGCCTACAGGTCTTTCAAGGGAGACATTTGCTAAGAAAAGGCAGAATTCCAACCTAAGTGGCTTCCTATCTTCAGGAGTTAGTTATGTTGGGGTTTATTGGCCTGGCAGTGACCACCTAAAATGAAATCATCAAGTCTGAGCTACCAGAGCAGGCTGCCCCTTCTGTCAGTTTGGAGAGAGGCACCACCAGAAGACCCTTCATTCCACCCTACCTTGGTGTCTAAGGAAATTACCTGAACTACCTGCTAAAGATGCCTCCTCCTCCTCCTCCTCCACTAAGCACAGAGGGGGCCTAGAGAAATTACAATTTTTAGGCAGCTAGAGGCAAGTGGATGGAATCCCACCTAACTGCACAGGGCTTAGTCTGGAGACATGCCAAGTGGGAATGCAAAAGTGTTTGTCTCCATTTTCAGAGAATCACAGAACGCACTGGGTTGGAAGGGGCCTTCCTCAGTGTTTGACCCACTCTAGAGCTGCTGCCTAACACAAGCTGAAGCCCTTCTTAAATCAGGACTCTGAGAAAATGTTTCTTTTAAGGGGAGTTTTGCCCAGAGAAACTCAGTTTCTCCAGTGAGAACCAAACAAAGCTATTTCTCTACCTTTGTGCTCCCCTCCTCTTCCTCTTCATCACAGTCTAACCCTTGGTGGGAGATCTCAACAGGGCCATTCTGCAGGATCAGGTTGCTCTCCACTCTCGGCAATCTCTTCTTATCAGTTGTCACTCTCACTTTCATGAGGTGGAAGCCAGTGGAGACTGACCCTACTCTCAGGCTGACAGGATCACCATCAAACAACAGGTCACGAGGGCTGCCATCCTCCTTAAAGCCAGGGGGCTGGTAATCTTCAGGAGTTACTACACAGGGAGAAAGAACCCACTGATGTCACAGGGATCAAGTTTCATCTCTCCTTAATCTGACTGACCGAGAACAAGCATCAATGACTAAAATAATCTGGGTTTTCTTCAGAAAGGGAGAGAATGCAAAGGGAAAAATGAGCTGAGAAAATGTTACCAGGGAGCTCCAAGACTGACTTTAGGATGCTGGGACATCATTAATGTGCTCAACTTGCTGGAGCAGAACCTGACATTGCCTGTTCCTTGAAAAAACCCAGCAGTGGAGAAGGGTGTCTCCTTTCCACTCTGCACAGCTGTACTTAATGGATGTTCAAACCTGTCTCAAAAAGCAGCTGCCATCCCTGTGTTGTCAAAAGGCCTCACTACTTTTACACCATCTCTCCCTGCTCTCAGCTGACACCTTCTACCACTTCACCTTTCTGTGCTTTACTCACTTCACAGGGACTCATGATTATTACTGGGAAGGGAATTTCCCCCCCAGTTCTCCACCTACCATCATTGTAGTAGAAGAGCTTCATGGTCAGGGTGATGTGATTGGGAAGGGGCCCCAGGTCCTGCATCAGCAGGTAGAGCTTTCTGATCAGGAGCCTGCTGGCCTGTGTGACATCCTCCTCACTGCACACCCCGCTCACCACCTTCACTCGGTTGCTACAATCAGAAGAAGAAGAAGAGATTTGTCTTCCTCAGCCAGAATATTCATGATCTAATTACAAAGACGGAGCACCCACTGACCAGTGACAAAACTACAATGCCTTTATTTAACTTCCAGCTGAAGAGGGAAGTGAAACAGGCTCCAGGGATGGGGAGGCAGCAGCAGAACAGCAGCTCTGGACTGAGGCCTGGCATTTACACCTAAACAGGCTCCTAGCTGGGGCAATGGACCCCATTATACAAATGTCATGACTCACTTGTTTAAACATGATTAAATCGGATCAAAGGCCCATAAAACAAGTG
Organism: Brachypteracias leptosomus; assembly: GCA_013401335.1. Lineage (NCBI taxonomy): Eukaryota > Metazoa > Chordata > Aves > Coraciiformes > Brachypteraciidae > Brachypteracias > Brachypteracias leptosomus. Next base: position 17,314 of record VYZX01021387.1, on the reverse strand, counting down.
CCTTTCACCTAAGCAATTTCAGGAATGAGAGGAATGAGGTGAGAATCCCAGTTAAAGGCATGCATCACAGGGGCTATTTTCAAGTCCATTTTGCAGCTTGAAGAGAAGGGAATTGCATGGTCTCACTTCCAGGCCATGTGAGAAAAACTAGCTCAGAAGCACATTTTTCAGAAGTGACTAAGGGGCATTCCTCTCACCTCCTTCACCCACCCCAATGTCAGCTGGCAGGCTAAGCCAGCAGTCTAGACCAGCCCCACGACCAGCAGGAGGGGGATGAATGGTCCTCTGGAGGCGTTTGTTCCTCCTGACTACAGAGGGGGATGAGATGAGCAACTGAGATCAGCCAGCTAACTTTAGACGGTTGAAGATGGACTAGATGAATCACTACGTGACTAAGGAACCTAAACTTCCTTCCCTTTCAATGGGAAGGGGCCATAAAAAACCCCATAGTTGCTCCATTACATCTTTGGAAGACCACCAGGCAAGTGGATGACAGAATACACAGGCTGGATGGTCCCTAACACAATCAACACAGTCATGGTGAAGGGTCTAGAGCACAAGTCTTGTGGGGAGAGGCACCTGGGGGTGTTGAGCCTGGAGAAAAGGAGGCTCAGGGGAGACCTTCTGGCTCTCAACAACTTCCTGAAAGGTGGATGGAGCCAAGTGGGGTTGGTCTGTTCCAAGGAACGAGTGACAGGACAAGAAGAAACAGCCTCAAGCTGCACCAGGGGAGGTTTAGGTTGGACATGAGGAACAATTTCTTTCCCACAAGGGTTGTGAAGGGCTGTGCCAGGCTGCCCAGGGCAGTGTTGGAGTCCCCATCCCTGGAGGGGTTTTCAAGGTGTGGAGATGTGGTGCTGAGGGACAGGGGTTAGTGGTGCCCTGGCAGTGCTGGGTCATTTCCAACCAAAACAATGATTCTATGATTCTATCCAAAATTGGTTCAAAAGCAGTAAGTAACCTAAGCGAGCAGAGAATATGACTGACCTAACTGCTGGAAGGAACAGCTCCATTAAGGCTGATTCCTCCCTTCCAGGTGAAGCTTCTTGGCTCATCATGAAAATGGAGTGGCTGTTGAACCACCTGACTTTCCAGGGTATGATTTAGTAGATGCCGAACTGCCAAGAGCAACACCCTGTGCTGAGCACACTGAACTATAAGATTAAATCCCATGTGTTCAGAAATGGACACCAAGTGAGAGGACAACTGCTGGCAGTGCCTACAGTGGAGTAAAGAGAAGGTCACTGACTTTACAAGCCCCTGCCTTTACAAGTCTTGGGATTAGTGGAATAGAAATGGTAGGGGAAAGAGTATAAGCAAAAAGATGAGACTTCCATAGGAATCAACTGGGCGAGCACTGGTTCAATATGGGAATAATATTGTGGATTCAATGCAGGAACGTGTCCAAAAGTAGAAGCTGAGGAACTGAACCTCATGAATCCAGGATGAGGAATCCAGGGCAAGGAATTCCTTCAAACTCTATCTAAAACAAGGCAGAGACCATTTTAGGAGAAAGCTTCCCTTTACCCCTCAGACACGATGATGCAGATCCACAAAATATCTCTCCCAGAACGACTAACCTGGGGTTTGCACAAGACAACAAAGCTCACAGGTGTACAAAAGTGGTGTCATCAGCTCCCAGAGCTGACAGCAATGATGACACAGTGCTCTGACCAACACCACCACAGCAGTTTACCAATGACCACAGGTCCACACGTGATCCCTGAGGAAACAGAGCCCAAGAACCTGATGCCACCAGCTCTGAAGCCTCTGAAGGGATGAGATTGCAACAGAGTAGATATAAGCACAACAGCCTCTGCCTGGCCAGTATGATGGACACCAAGGGACAATGAGTTCTAGCCAGGGACTGTTGTTATTTCTAGGAGCTCATGATTGATCCAAATAAGGCTGATAAAAAAATCCAAGTACACAAGAGCCATCTATTATCTTTCAGATCCCAAAGGTCTCCTCTTCCCCTCAGTGTGTTGAGGACAACTGAGAGCAGTGTCAAAGCAGAAAGAGAGGGTACAGCCAACAGGATACTCTAGGCTCAGACATAAATCAAAAGAAGGGTCTAGACTAGAGAGAAGGAAGAAAGTTTGGCTGCTGGGGGTGGTGAGAGCCTGTGCCAGGTTGCCCAGAGAGGTGGTCGCTGCCCCATCCCTGGAACCATTGCAGGGGAGGTTGGCCGGGGCTCTGAGCAACCTGCTCTAGTTGCAGATGTCCCTGCTCCCTGCAGGGGGGTTGGACGAGATGATCCTGAAAGGTCCCTTCCAACCCAAACCCTTCTATGATTCTACAGCTCAGATTTTCCCAATAGAAAATCATTTTCCATGTACTCCAAGTTATTTGGATGTTTTTAAAGAGCAGCACAGGGCACACTACAGGAGCACTGCAGAGGAGCTTCCTGAGGAACACACAAGACAGCAGAGCCTGCTGTACAGGCATGTTCCAAGGCCCAAAGCTCCATCTTTGGGCAGAAGTTGCCATGGGTTAATTATTCTTTTTGGCTTTGGTTAAAACCAAAGGCCTTTAAACTACACAGGATTGTGGTTGCTCCCAAACACAGCTTTAAAATATCTTAACAGACAGAGTGAGCCAAAAAAGCTGCAAAAAGCTGCTGCTTCCTGCCACACGTCTTGTGGCATCAGGCATCATAAGCGAAAGTTCTCTCAGGTCACCCACGCCAGACTGCTCAAGCAGAAACAGGCATGCAAATACCACGGGGAAAAAAAATCCTGGGTGCAGGATGATGGTGAAAGGGATCAAACCTGAGAAAGGTTCATTTGCAAGCACAAGGATGTCCTGTGGAAGCAGGAGCAGCTTTGTTATGAACTGAGATAGCAGCAAGTTCAACAACAGTGCTGGTTTCTGCAGCACTTCCCTGATGAGGCACCACTGCTGAGAACCATCCTCACCTCAGCTCGGGTGCACTTCAAGCTACGTGACAGTGCTTCTACTCAGCCCAGTAGCTCCAACCCTGTAGGGCCAATGTGGATGAAAAACTGGATCTANTGCCCTAGGTAGAGATGTCCCTACTTGTGTAGGGAGGTTGGGCCAGATGACCTCTAGAGGTCCCTTCCAGCCTAAAACATTCTCTGATTCTATGATTCTAACATCCCCAACACTGATGACATTCCCAGCTGCTCAGTGACTCAGACAGACTCTGGTCATAACCTTTCTTCATGCCTCAAGAACAGTTTTCACAGTGCAAATTCTGAGAAAGCAACTCAAAGCATTACCTGATGATGTCCATCTGGGGCACCTCCTTTTTGTAGCTGAATTTGAATTGATACAGCTCAGTCACTGTCTAGAGATTGGAGAAGAGAGGGGAAAAGAAAAGGGGCTCTTCAGTGATGAGCATAACAATGTGCTCTGAACCCAGCCAGGTCCTTTCACAGCTCTGTACCAGAGCATTAATTTAACAACGCAATGATGACTTTATTATTGCCCTGGCAAATTTTCTTCACCAGCACAGCTTACCTAGCACTGCAAGAATCATAAAAAAATGACAAACTTCCTGCTTCCTCCTTCTGCTTCCTCTCTGGGCCTAAATCTCTAATGTGGCACCAGGGCCAGGCAACCATCACGATGTGTGTGTCCCCTCTTGCTACGAGACAAACTGGGAGGCCTTGTGGGTGACACGGTGTCACAAGAAAGCCTGGCCCCGAGTTCTGCATGGAGACAAGGGTCTGAGGGACTCTTCCTGTGAGGACACACAAACAATACTGCAGGGGCAAAAAAGGCTGAATTTCACTGGTCTCGGAGTTTTCTGAGGGAAATAAAAAATAACCTAGATGATTTTCCATTTAGAAGGAACGGATTTGCTATGATTTTAGAGAATAAAGTCATTAGGAAGAACAGACAACTTCACCACAAGCAGAAAGATCTATTGTAGTCCGATTCCATGCTTATAATGCCCTTTTTCCAGAGGAATGAGGTGGATCAGCAGGAGCTCAGCTGAGCCCTTAACTCTGAGCCTTCCTTACAAATCCCAGCCCTGGCAGGGACCAAACTCTTGCTCCCTGCCCAGCTGCTGAGGTGCAACAGAGCAGAGCTGTGGTCAGGTGGGCAAAGGTTCTGCAGAAGCAGTGTGGATGCAGAACCTCCCTTATGCATCTCACCTCCCTGTCCACCCTCACCAGCTGGATGTGGAGAAAACAGAAACACACCAGAGAACACCAAAAGGGCAAGGACAGGCCCTACACAACCCACAGAGCCCAGCTCCGAAGCGATTCACTGCTTCTGTCCTCACCTCTCTGCATGAAAACCCAGCTCTTTTCAACCCTGCTGCTAAAAAGATGGTTCGCCAAAGAATTATTCTGAACTTCCCATCTCTTCAGCAAGACAAAATTGTGAACATGCCCATTAGTTGCCTGTTACCATCCCAGCCAGAGGCCCTAGGTGGGCCCGCAGCCTAGTGCCTGGTAGGAGTGTTTGATCGTGGTCCAGCTCACTGAGCTGTCATTCTTGAGTGAAGGCAGAAGAAGAGAAACAGGGTCACCAAGCAGCTACGTCAGGGTAGACTCAATACAAATCTACTCACCCATGCCTTCAGTTGCCTCAAAGATTAATTAAGGCTCTTTCTTACCTCCGGTTCCTTGGGATTGGTGTAAATCTGTAATAAGAAAGCACAGTGAGGACATTTTTCCCTTGGATAACCTGAACCAGTGACAAGTGACTAAATAGTGATATTTTCATTTTACAGCAGAGATTGTACTATCTTTAGCCTGGGATCAGAGAAAGGAATGGCTGAGAAACAGCCCTCCTCTATCAGCGTCAATATTTATCACTTCAAAGCCAGGTAGAAGACACTCATCTGTGTAATTGTGGAGGAATGAGGTTAATTCCCATTCCAACCCTCACAGGCAGCTCTTGATGCCTGAGATTGAACCACTCCTGCACAGAGTAGATGCATTGCATAGCTCCTGGTGCTTGACAAAGGCCCAGGGCAAAGGACTCGCTATGGAACCACCACTGTGGGCTTTCCTCAGGAGCAGGTTAATGAGGAAGGCTCTTCTGCAGGGGGAAATGAGAAGACACAGCAGCTTCCAGGGGTAGGAGGAAAGAGTTTAAAGGAAGCAATGATATAAAACACACAAAAGGGCTTCTGGGAGTTTAAGGCTGCACGTAAGGCATCCAGAAGGCTGACAGACTGAGCAAAATATTCCCACACAGCCTCGGAAGTTTATATTTACCAGATGTAAGAAAGGTCACCACTCTATTAAAAACCACATGTACTCTGACTTCCCCTTAAAAAAGGCACCACTGGATTGACACAACCTCGACTCTATATCTCTTTCAAGCAGAGGGGGGAAGAAAACCACCCTGCATTCAGGTACTTACTGCGAGGACAGCGATGTGGAGCTAGGGAGGGAAAAACAAAACATTCAATCAAAACCCAGCCTCAGTGGGCGAGGAAAAGAAAGAGCCATCAAAACCCACGGGCCTCCGGGCAGTGGAGGAACAGATACATCGGACAAAGTGAGTTAGAAGCCTTCAGGCAGACTCCTCACAGCACGGCATCAGCAACACCTAGTGGCCACTCTGCTTGGCCTGCCACGCAGCTGCACGCTCCCAACCCTCTCCTGCCAAACAAACCTCCTGTGCCAAGAAAACCCTCCTACAAGAGCACCCATCCCTACCGAAGACTAATATTTGCTCCCTGCCTATGAAACCCCCCAAAGGTATTTAATTAATCCAACACATGTGGGGCTACTCTTGAAAACGATCCTAGAATGTGCATTAAAAGCTCCATCTTTTCCTAAATCCTTGTCAAATAACAATCAACTCATGTTTCTCAGAAGCAGCAGAGGACTGAGCACTGTCAGCAGACAACACAGGGGGTTCACCACATTCTGGATTATCTGATGTGTGCTGACAGTTGCTCTGCTGTGTAAGAGCCCATCTGATGATCAGTGCTGAAAGGAACACTTCATCTGATCTCTGATGAACTCTGCTGACAGGGACAACAGTCGATGCTTTTTCCTGCACAGAGCAGGGTTTTTGTGCAAATCAGCAAGGGATATGGTTACTTACCAGCTGTTTTTGCCCCAGAACCAGTTACACCCCTTACCTGATGAACTACGTTGAAAAAACACCCTAAATTCTGAACCCAAGAAGAAAAGCCAGGAGGGTTAGAGAAGATGAGAAGTGAATAGACCAGGGGAAAGCAGATGAAGGAAAGCAGAAGCAGCACAGAACTTCTGTCAAGAAAACAGGCAAGGAGACCAAGATCTCAGCAGGGTCTCTATCCACACTAGAGAACACAAATGTAGAGCACAAAACTGCAGGAAATCCATTTCAGGCTGCAAATTAGTCCCCACTCCACGTCCAGGAAGGCTGAGAGAGCAACAGTGGCCAAGATTTGGGGTCAAGGAACCAAATCCCCAATCTCCCATGTATATACCCTGGGCAGGGTCTTCTCCCTGCCCCACTGCTGCCCATGTGTGTTGGGCGCATGTGAGATCACTGCAAAAATATAAAGCAACATATTGTGTCCCTACTTGGTGAAGAAATAGGAAACTGCCGTTAAAAAAACATAAAAGAACTTACATACTGCCTCTCCAAAGCATCAAAACAACCTTGAATCCTGCCAGAAAGACAAGCCAATGTTAGCCAGCAGCAGTTATCTCCTGATCTGTAAACACATGCTCATTAGATACAGTTTAAAGTGCATTTTTTTTCTGGAATTAAGACAATACAACTGGGGACATTTTGGGCTTGTAAAGTTGTTTATTTTTTAGGTCAACCATGATAAAGGTGCTGTCCCCCCTGTTTATACTGTATCCTGACAAGCTGGATCCCAGTAAACCCTGACAAAGACAGGGATCTGAGGCCTGAGGCTGGCTCTGAGCAGCTCTGCTCAGTGCTCTGCTCCAGCTCCCCAGCTTGATCTCCAGTGGCTCTTTTCCCAACAGCCTCGTTCAGAGCTTGGCTGAAACTTCAAGCTGAGCACGGCCAGACATGTCTGGTCTTGTAAATTTTTTGTTATCTGATGCATAGTTTACAGCTATGGACTTTCTCAAAGGAGTAAATACGATTTGAGGTAGCAGGTAGGTCAGATATTTACTCTGAGTCAAAGGATGTGCAGGCAGGTATCTCCTTGACACATCAAAGGCAGCCTCTCTGCTTGCTGGGAATGGGCCAACCCTGAAACATCCTGCAGAAAGCTGTAGGCTGCTCAGACACAATATCCAGGGAGATAAAACGTACTAAAAAAACAACTATCCCTGTAAAAGCCAAACTAGAAAAGACTAAACAACAACAGAATCACCTACGTGATTTCCTTTACGCTGCTGGTGTGTGCTCTGGGGCCTGACCATGACCTCACTGCCACAGACCTTGATGTCCCATGATCTCGGGCAGCTAATTCTGCCAGGCTCACGTGGGGGGCCAAGCACACGTGCCACAGCAGCAGGACCTGCACTGGCACCACTGGCACCACTACTGGGCACCAGATTTTCAAATTCAGGAAGCAGCCCAAGGCGAGGGGCAGAGGTCTTGCTGCTCAGCACAATCTTGTCTCAGTTTCACTGTTACTCACTCACCACTTGACTACTTGCAGCGATCCCAGACAGCTTTTATCTTCGCGGAGAATTTTTAGACAGTGGTCTGCAAAACCAGATTTAGCACATAGTTACAAAGCCTTATCAGAGCTGTTGAGCAAACACTGAAACTGAGGCAGACATCCCTCCCTTTTTTGGGTAAAATGTGTTATCTGGAGGGTCTTCCTGAGCGGAAGTGTTGGTTTTCCACCAAGTCCCAGGTGGACAAGCTTGTTGCTCTGTTTTCAAATGTCAAGACCTTCTCTGGGCTCTCCTGGAAAAAGTGCCAGAGTTCTGGCTTCATTTCCAAACACCAGCAGCTTCCCCCTTCTCCTCCCTCCTCTGCTCCACTCCCATCTGTTCCCTGACAACACCTTCACTTCTACACTCAGACTTCACCAACATCCCCACATCAATGATCGTGCATGGACTAAACTACTTCTGTCAAGCTTTTCCACCCAGTTCCTTCTTCCTCTGTCTTCAGGCGTTCAGCAAGAGGAAACTCATCCTGCAGACCATGGGGTGAATTAATAACACCTTTGGATTCAACCCAGGAGCCCTCAGAGGTGGAGGCAGGTCAAGTGTTAACAGCCCTGATCAAAAGCCACTTGAAAGACTCAATGTTTGATTAGACAGATGAGTGGCCTTCCAGGGGTGGGTGGTCAAGAGCCAGTTTGGGATTTCCTGTGGGATCTCCTCAACCAAGGCCACAAAGTGCATGTGACCAAGCTTCAGGACAACCGACCACAGAAGGGAATGCATGGAAACAGACTGAAACACATGGAGACATTTCACACCCTGCCAACACACCTGGAATGTATCTGAAGGGGCTACAGGAAGGCAGGGGAAGGTCTATTCAAAAGGGTTTGTAATGATAGGACCAGGAGTAATGGTTTTAAGCTAGGAAAGGAGAGATTTAGACTGGATATTAGAAAAAAGTTCATTAATACGAGGGTGATAGATCAGTGGAATGGGCTGCCCAGAGAGGTGGTGGAGGCCCCATCCCTGGAGTCATTCAAGGTCAGGTTTGATGGGGCTCTGAGCAACCTGCCCTAGGTAGAGATGTCCCTGCTTGTGTAGGGAGGTTGGACAAAATGACCTCTAGAGGTCCCTTCCAGCCTAAAACATTCTCTGATTCTATGAATGAACATACAGATACCGATGAGTCAAAGCCTCGCTAGTTTTTGAGATCCTACAACAAGACTTTGGCTCTTACAGTTCTTTTTTTTTTTCTTTAAGGTGTGATTTCCAAGCCCATGTGGCTATGTGAGATCTTTTCCACAGGAAAAAAACCACCACAAAACCACCACAAAACAAGCAAGCAAACAAATCTAGTTTCAGTCTCTCAAAGAAAGCTGAACATGTGAACCACAAGGGCTCAAAAATACAACAGAAAATAAAACACACCAATCAGAGTTAATTTTTTAAAACTTACTGATTTTTAAGTCAGTCTCCTGACCTGATTCACGGGGCTGGCAACACTAAAAAATGATTATAAACCAAAAGAAATGCTAACAGGAAAGCCTTGAGTGGCCAAAAGCTCTTGGTTGTCTTCTATGCACACTATCTGTCTGGTGCAGAGGCCTGTCTGCATCCAGACTTGAGAAGGTCTGGAAACCAACATTCTGATAAACTGGAGTCACACCAGTACGAGCAGCTGGAAGCCAACATGTAAAACAGATTATCACAGAATCATCGAATGGTTTGGATTAGAAGGGACCTTCAAGATCATCCAGTTCCAACACCCCTGACATGAGCAGGGACACCTCCCACTAGACCAGGTTGCTCAGAGTCCTATCGAATCTGGTCTTGAAAACTTGCAGTGATGGAACATCCACAACTTCCATGGGCAACCTGGGCCAGTGTCTCACCACACTCACAATGAAGAACTTCTTCCTAATTTCTAATCTAAATCTCCCCTCTGCCAGTTGAAAGCCATCACCCCTTGTTCTATCACTACAAGCCCTTGTAGAAAGTCCCTCCCCAGCTTTCTTGTAGGCTCCCTCCAGATACTGCAAGGCCACAAGAAGGTCTTCCCAGAGCTGAACAAGCCCAACTCTCTCAGCCTGGCCTCCCAGCAGAGGGGTTCCAGCCCTCCCATCATTGCTGGGGCCTCCTCTGGACCTGGTCCTTCAGGTGTTGAGGGCTCCAGAGCTGGTTGCAGAGCTCCAAGTAGGGTCTCCCCAGAGCAGGAGAGAATTACAGATAAATAAAGCAAGTAGAAATAAGAATTCATCACTCACTGGAAGTGTTACCATCTAAATAGCGGGTTCCGTAGGAGCTCTCGGGGAAGAGCCCCCTCATGTAGGTGACACAGGACACGGAGATGGCCAGCAGGCGCTTCATCAGCGCCACCGACTGCTGCTGTGTGGCGATGCTGCTGGGGAACAGCACTGACTCCTGCAACACAGGGCAGAGCCAACACCAGCACCCTGTTAGTCTCACTCCTGGGTTAGATTTAGAACCAACTCTCAGCAGGTAGGAAAAGAGGGTGACTTAGGAATGTCATTTTAACACTTCTCTGGTCTTCACACTACGCAGGGAAGAGCTACGTCTCACACGGGTGGGACTGAATGCTGCCAGGCCATCTATCAATAGATCTGATGTGATTTACTCCGGTGCAGACTGCACTGGTTGGTCACTCCCTCCCTTTTTATCACAGCTGAATGTTCCCTCCCCTTCCACTGCACCAATGCTGGCACTTAACAGACAACCACCCCTAAAAAAAAGAAGAAAAATATCCAGTTTTCTGGCAATTTAGCTCCACAGAGTTACTTGTGGAGCTGGCAAGTGCCAGGGCTGGGGTGGTGGTCACTGCAGTTTTATGCCTGCCACGGGTGTTTCTGAGCTGTGAGAGCAGATGAAGCCTGTCACCACCACACGCAGCCCCAGCCTTCAGAGGGGTTCTACTGCAGAGCTGGAGGCAGCACACGCCTGGAGTGAATGTAAATGCTAATGGTGATCTTACCACCACCAATTTCAGCAGAAAGTACACCACAATTAGCTCCTCCACTGGCTCACTACTGCTCTTCCCGCTAGTAAAGGTCTGTGCTCACCTAATGAGCCCACGTTTATTTAGTCAAACAAGAGGCCAAAGCCCTGTTCTGCATCTTCCTGGACTCACTGAATTGGAAATAATCCAACTAAGAACAGTGCAGGCAATAGAAGGAGTTCCCACCTCGGCAGGCACAGACATGCCAGGTCCAAAACTGAGAGCTGAGACTGTCAGCACCATCCCTTCCCCAGGTTTTTACCTTAGAGGACTCTTTCTTTTGCCTAGTCTGTAAAAACTGGTGAGTAGCCATCCTGCATTTCAAAGACCTGCCTTCCACTTGTAATTAAAACCTGGGGGAAAAAAAAAAAAGAAGATATGAGACACTTGGAAAATACACAAGTTGTTGCTATTTCTCATCTTCCTTAAACTAAGAAGAAGTTTCTTCAGGTCTGAAAGCAAATTACCAGCCAGGACAGCTAAAGCAAAGCACATCAAGGATACTCCACAGTACTGCTTGAGAGTCTGCAGAGCAAGAAAACTCCTTATTCCCTGGTAAATGATCAATAGTATTTGAAATTCAGGGCCACAACTGTACCTGGTGTCAGCTGGTGCCACTTCAAAATGCATTTCTCATACTCCAAACCACAAATGTTAATTTCTACAACCATTAAAAAGTGTGAAGGGGGAATGTGAAAGAACTGGGAGGCTGCCAATAGCTGCCAATATTTTAGCAAGGGTAAGCAGGAAACACACTCACATCAATCTTGGCCGGAATAAAGGAATGATTCTTCTGGGACACCTTGAAAGGGGGAAAAAAAGAAAAAAGAGACAAGTCCACATTGTTCCAATGAAAGCAGGGCCTGTTAGACAAGCCTGGATTAAAGGGGAAAATATTCTTTTTACAATAATGGAAAGCTGATTGATAAAGGCAATAAAGTGGACATTCCACATTTCACACTTGGGTGAGGTGCTTGATTTAGCACCATCTGACATCTTGATTAAAAACTTCCATTAGCTGGAATTAACAAGGCACGCGTTAAGTGGCCTGAAAAACGGCTCCCTGGGAGACCTCAACGAGGAGCTGCTACTGGGGAGACCTTAATGAAACACCACAAACAGGTCCCCAGAGAAGCCTTGTCCACAGCCAGTCAATATTTCTATTCACAATTAAAATAACACCACCAGCACAGTGGGCTGACTTAAATGGTGACCTAATGCAGGGAGCAGCTGGACTTTTATCAACAGACTTGATCTAATCTTGTTCTGCATTTGTACCTTTTCAGCTTTTTTTTCCATGAAAGCCTCATTTCCATTTGTTGGCACTCATTAAGGCATGTTGATTGGAACATGTTGACAGCTTTTATGCTAAATTTAGCCCTTCATTTAGTAATGAGGACAGATTACAGCTATAAAAGTAGGTTTAAACAAATATACACCTGCAACATTTTTAATCTGTTCAATATTGTAGAAAAGTACTTTTTTGTTACACTGGCCAAGGCCTGTGAACAGGCCAGGAATGCAATTAAAGCAGACAAAGGTATGATTCCAATGTGAGCTTATTAGCTAAATAAAGCTGATTTAAGTGAGCCAGAGAGATAAGAAAACATGTTTCCTACAACATACCACACTTATAATTGATTTATTGTGCAAAGGAAACATGACCCAGACTGAGTTGATCTACCCTGACCCTGCTGCTTGGGCAGAGGGTCCCTCCAAAGCTTCCCCATGACCACCTCACCTTGGCCAAACCTGCACTTGCTCCTGGGCTGAGGGAGGAAAAAAACCCAAACTCCCACCACTCACCTGCTCCAAAGACACTTTATCACCGAGCATCAGGAAATTAGTGTTAATTGGGAGAAACCAATCCCCTTCCCCATCACCCCAGAAACCAACCCCCTTCCCCATCACCCCAGGAACCAGCCCTGGGGCCTTCACCCCCTCAGCCCCGCACTCACACACGCTGCACCCCAGGCTTGATTTCGGGCCACATGAGGCTCCAGCAGGCCCTAAAAAAACAGCCTTGGGGGCTTTTTGCTTCTACTTTTTTTGAGTTGAAGCTCAGGCCTGGCCAGGCTCCCACGTGGGCCAGGTCCTGCCCCTCATTTGGCAGCACCCACTGCCCCCTGAAGCTGGTAGTCCCCTGAGGTGTGGGAGTCTCTTGGGTGGGGAGGGGGGGACTGAGGCGAGGAGGGTCCCTCAGAGGGGGGCGCCATGAGGCGCAGGAGCCTCATGAGTCTGGAGGGGGGTCCCCTGAGGCGCGGCCACCACCACCGCCGCCGCCTCCCCCACTTCCTCCTCCTCCTTCTCCTCGTCCGCCTGCTGGAGCCGGGCGGTCCCGCGTACCTGCGCCGCCAGCCCCGGCCCCGCAGGCTCCCTCTCCCGGCTCGGGCTCGGCTCGGGCTCGGCTCGGGCTCGGCCCCCCGCCCCTAGTCACGGTCATGGCGGTCCCGGCCGAGGCCGGCGGCCGGGGGGGCACCGGCACCTTCTCGGCAGCGCTGAAAATCCTGCGGGTGTTTCACCCGTGCCCGGCCTCGGAGGCCTTTCAGATCGTCGAGTCCAACCGTTCCCCCAGCACTGCCAAGGCACCACTAACCCCTGTCCCTCAGCACCACATCTCCACACCTTGGAAACCCCTCCAGGGACGGGGACTCCACCACTGCCCTGCCCAGCCTGGCACAGCCCTTCACAACCCTGCACAGCTGGGACATGTCCCTGGGTTTCACCCCATGTTCCAGGCTCCAACAATAGCAGTTCAATATCGTACCCATTTAAAATAACTTGCAAGTAAAACACTGTTTTTAGTGGCAGCATATCATCCCAAATTAGGTACAGGTTTTAAATTGCTCAAAGTCTGTGAATACATTCTTAGAATATTCTGCTACTTCCCTAGGGAAAGGGAGACTTTTAATATCATCCCAACTCAAATTAAAGGCATCAGGGGCTTCATAAGAGGCAGATTATTTTGGAGTTAGCACCACAATCCATGCAAAGAGGGTGGAATCTCTATTTCACCAGTATCTTATTCATGGAATAACCCATCTAAACCATTTCTTCCCATCTCCAGGCATTTTGTTATCCTTCAGAAGAGGAGATGTAGTTTTTCCCTTGTTGTCTCTACCCCTTTATCACCCCAAGCAATTCAGGGGGATGCTGGAGGGTTCCCCCAGCTCTGGAAATGTCAGCTGGTAGGGGAGGACACAGTGTTCCTGGGTATTGGTGTTGTTCCAGGGTGTTTTCTGGACTCTTCCCAAAGACCTTCTCCCTAGTTCCTTGACAACAGCTGCTGGAAGGCTCCTCCCCGAGGGAGGGGAAAAGATATCATCCATTTTTTTAAAGACTAACTTCACAACAGTAAACCAAAACAGGATTGGTGCTGCTGTCAAGGGAGGAAGGGTCAGGATGTGGGAGCTGCTGGCATGACTCACTCTGGACTCTGCAGGACCATGTTTACCTCTCGCCTGCCTTGGTGGAGAACCAGTGTTCCCAGCAAGCCACAGCTACTGGGGCGCTTTCTGCCTCACCTCTGGGAGAGCTGCCAACCACCACATCCTAAAGGGACCCACGTGATCGCAGGACGGGGGCAACAGGTTGGCACACAGGGGAAACAGATCCTAGGAGGTCTGGAGCTGCCCCTTGCAAGGAGAGAAATGGAGAACCTCTTCCAAGAGCAGCCCGAGACTGGGAACCAGTATTTGGAAGATGCTTTGCTTCGGAGTTACCTGAAAACACACCTTCCTCCCAAGGTCTGGCGTGTGGGTGTTTCTGGGTGTACATGACACAATTCTGGCTGGGTCGCTGTTTGAGACAGGGAATTGGACATTTCTCTGAGCCCTTTTGTCCCTTTGAGCATTTAACTGGGGGGATTTGTCAGCATTCTTTAAAACTTGTTATCTTTGAATCAGTGCAGGGGTGAAAATGCTGCCAGGACATGGGCAGAAAGTGGCTCAGTGGGGTCTTGTGGGTGGTCTGGGTGTTGCCACAAGTGTTTTGTCAGTGCTGGTCTGGTCATCCGGAGTAAAAAAAACAGAAGAAGGGAAAAAACTAAGGTGCTTCCAAGCTCTGCTGTGCTCTTGCACTTCTCTCCCCCCAGGGAAAAGGGGCTTTGAAGAAAATTCCTTTCCAAAGCAACGGGGCTGTTCTCAGCTGGGTGCTCAAGAGGATGGGAAGGCCTGTTGGGGTTTGTGTATTCTCAGCACAGGTCATTGGTTTTTCTGGGTTGAATTTCACCCAGGGAAGGCTCTGTACAGATCTCAGAGCTGTGGAGAGCTGGGGTAAGAGCCTGAGCTGCGGGTCTCTGCTCTGTGAGGTCCAGACCTACAGGAACCCCTGTGAGGAGGCAGCTCGTGGCACTGGCTGTCCTCTGCTGGCACCCCAAGGACCACAACTATTTCCCACTTCTCAAGGACCAGATCTCATGGAGCAGAGCGTGACCTCTCTCCATGACTGACTCCAGCAGAAGCAATGCCATGACCTGTACAGCCACCGGGTCAGCAGGGGGACAGAATGTGCCTTTCAGTGATGCTCTTCCTGCCACTGCTTGCTCTCCAGGCCTCCCAGACATGGGGCAGGGAGAGTGTGGTGGCAGCCCTGGGAGCTTGCTTTTGTCACAGCCATCACAAAAGATGGGTAGGAGGCCTCCCTAAGCACCACAGCGGTGCCAGAGCAGAAGACGACAGAAAAGGAGGATGCCTTTGGGCAACCGTGAAGATCTTGCCCTAATCTGCACCTTTGGAAGGAGCATGATTCAGATCTCCTGAAGACTAAAAGGATCCGTGATGTCTTCCACCAAGGCTGAGAGCTTCTCCCCACTCCTTCCCCAAAGAGACTAAGCAGCTGCAAAATCCACCCAAGAAGCAGCAGCATCTCTCTTATGTTTCTGTGCTTGGTCCCAGCAGGGCAGTGTTGCCTCACTGCTGAAAGAGAGCCCTGTCTCTCTGCTCCATGCAGCCCCAGAACACCTTCCTCTCCAGGGGAGCAGCCCCAGATGAAGCTCTATGTGTCCCTCTGGAGCAGACACCACGCTGGAGGTTGGTTCCTGTCACCCGTGTTCAGTGGTGAGCACAGAAATTTTCCTGGAGTGGAGCAGATTTCTTTCTTTCCTTGAAGCTGATTTCTGGAGAACACAGAAGAAAACACCTGCTTTTTCTGAGCATTGTTGTGGAGAGGTATTTGTTGGTCTTTGATCACCCTGAAAATATGTGCTTTAATATAAAGGATCATCTCTTTGCACTCTTAATGTGCAATAATCTGTGCATTTCTGAGATATTCACCCCTGGCACGTCAGGGATGGCTGTCGGGACTGCTGTAGTTTGAGGTCACTATAGCGTGCTGGCCAAGAGACCTGTTTGGTGGACTCCTATTCTTCTGCCAACAAACAAACAGTTCAAAGGTTCTTGTGCTTTGGGATCAGCAGAGTCCAAGAACCTTGGATCCTTAGGTTATGCCTCTAAACCAACCTTGACAAGGTACGATAAGCATTGGAGCAAACAGCCAGCCCAGCTGACAGCAAACAGGAGGGCAGCAGGAGCTGTCCCAGTTGTACCAGCAGCCGTACCAGTTGGCAGGGCTGGTCTGGGGTTGGTTTGTGGGTTTTAATACTACTTCACCATTCACCTGAAGTTTTCCAGTTTCACCGGTTTTCCAGCTCACTGGTCTGAGGATGGAGACTTCCAGAGTGGGAGCTGTACTGTGTCCTGAGGACAGGATCCTTGTTACACATGATGAACAGCAGAGCAATGAAAAAATCAATCATACAGGATGTAGTTTAATGAAAAGTCAATTGTTACATTGAGGAGGAAATGAGCATCTCCTGAGGGGCAGAGAACAGCAACAAACACTCCTCTGATGAAGGTGAATCTAGATCAGGTGCTTCTCTGAGCCCCAGTAGAGGCTTGGATGTATTTATGATAACAAGGGTTCAACAGTGCTAGAGGCTGGGGCCTCCTGGTCTACTGTTAGTCAGCTCTAAGTCAGGTTATTTCAGTCTAGGCAACTTCACCAGGCTCTGGCTGTGGGTGGTGAAGAGCACTTGCAGAAGGCAACTCCTGTCACCTTGAACTCAGTATCTCAGAGGGTTGGAACGAGTCACTCCTCTGTGGGTGCTGCTTTCCCTCCATTAAGGATGTACAGACCACTCCATCCAAGTGTAGTGAGAGCACATCAGTCCCTACCCAGGGCTGCTCAGGAAGCTGGAGGCAGGGTGGGAATTTGCATCTAGACCTCCTGAGTGCCAGGGTGATGCTCCAATGATTGCTCCATCTCCTTTTCTGATCTGATGGGCAGGTAACTGCTGAGCCCAGTGGAGTTTTCCTGTATAGATGAAGGCTTCCCAGTGTTGGCAGCTCTTCCCCTGGCATTCTTCTCCAGCAGTAAATCACAGAGTGGCTGAGGTTGGAAAGACCTCTGGAGATTATCTTGTCCAGCCCCCCTGTTCATGAGCATCTGTGTCATCCACAGCCCTCTTCTGTCTTTTGTAAAATCCAGGGATGCTGCCAAAAGTAACTTGAAAAAATGATTTGGGGGGAAAAAAAAAGAAGTGACAGCTGAGCACAGCTGTGCCAGCAGAGGCTGAGAGACAATGTCCTGCTGCATCCCAGAGTGTGTGGAAGGGCCAGGTGACCACTAGAGCCACAGGACAATAAGGTCGGTCCTCTGCCTTCCCAGCTAGGACTGAGGCCTCTTGCCTTCTAGGGGTGCACAGAAGGGTTCTTCCTGTTCCTTCAAGTAGAAGCCCTCTACTCTACTCTACCCTGCCCTGATGAGGCCACCTCTG